>LPNX010565049.1:3089-23737 GCA_001517045.1 Pseudotsuga menziesii | reverse complement strand
CCTAAGTACATATTCCTATCTCAGAAAAAATATGTTGGAGAACTACTAAACAAATTTTGTATGACAGAATGCAATCCTATATCTACTCCAATGGAACAGAGAATGAAGCTCACATCAAGCGAAGGAAAATAATTTGAAGATGCGACCAAGTATCGACAACTGGTAGGAAGTCTTATCTACCTTACAACAACTAGACCAGATATTTCTTATGTTGTTGGCATACTTTCAAGGTTCATGCATAAACCTTGTGAAGGACACTGGTCAGCTGCAAAGAGGGTTCTAAGATACTTGAAGGGGACTCAAGACGTTGGACTCAAGTACTCTAAAGTGGATGACTTCAAACTTATTGGGTACTCAGACTCAGACTTTGATGGCGATAAGGAGACAGGAGTATCAACTTCTGGATACACTATGAGTCTTGGATCAGCAGCTGTTTCATGGAGATATCGCAAACAGTCAGTTCCAGCAGATTCAACAACAGAAGCAGGATATGTGGCTGCAGCTAAAGCAACGAAAGAAATAGTATGGCTCAGGAAGATACTTAAAGATTTGCAAGAAAAACAAGAGAACTCCACTCCATTGTTGGTCGACAATACTTCTGCAATCAAGCTGGCAAAGAATCCTAGATTCCATGATCGAACCAAACACATCAACACAAAGTATCATTTGATTCGACATCATGTAGAGGCCAAGACAGTCCATATTCGACATTGTTCCACAAATGATCAAGTTGCAGACATCTTCACCAAAGCGCTTGGACGAGAAAAGTTTGAAAGATTCAGAAACATGCTCGGACTTACGAACACCCCTTCAGATTAAGAGGGGGATTGTTAGAATATAATCCGTCAGGATTATTGTAAATAAATAATTAAATAGGAATTTGAATAGTTGCCCGGGAAGGTGAAAAGGATGGTTCTCAACCGCCTCATTGTAATCTATAAATTAATGTTTTAGTCGTGAATAGAATATTGAATCAGGAGTTATTACCAACAAGAACCAAAATACCTGCAAAAACATGTTAAGAAATGAACCTGCAAACAAATACTGTTAAAAAAACTACAAACTACTAAAGAAAACACAGAAAACAACACAGGTATACATTCTGGTTGGAATGGGCCACCATGCCCTAGCTAGGAGAGCACCTCTCTTGGAAGGGGGAGCTATGGCTCCATGGAAGGATGGAGGAGAGGGAGAGTGAATGGCTTGAGAGGGAAAATGGTCTCAAGGCACTAAATCTAATAGCATAACAATAGGTAAGGGAGGAATTATTTGGGAGTGACCCCCACCCCTTTATTTATAGCTTTTTTGGGGTTTTTTAGGGTTTTAAGCCCCTGGTTATGGATTTAGCCCCTTTTTTGGGATTTTAGCCTTTTCTACCCTATATTTAGCTCCTTTTGGGGTTTTAAGCTCATTTGAGGGGTTTTAGCCCCTTTTTGGAGGCTTTAGCCCCTATGAGAGGTATTTTGGCTCTTTTTAGGGGATTTTAAGCCCTATTGCTCATTCTTAAGCCTTTTTTAGGGTGTGGGGGTCCAACGGGGTGAAATGAGGGTCATGCATGGGTGTCCTTGGGTGGTGTAGGCCATGTAGAGCTGAGTGAGGGATTTTTTGGGTTAACAGAGTGCCCAAGAGATTCTCTTTTAGCCTAGATGATGTAGAGATCACAGAACTTGCATCTAAAAAACTTGTAGCAAAAGGCCTTGCAAACCATCATGCAAAAGCTTACGAGTTCTCCCATTTTGTGGTGGATTCAAATTCTACTGCATTCTTGACTCATGGAAATGAAGTTAGTAGAGTGTGGCATGAGAGGTTCAGCCACCCGAACTTCAAATACTTTCAACAATTACAAAATAATTCTATGGTTGAAGGCCTCTTGGTCATCAAGCTACCACTGGAATTCGCTAGGGTTGTGTTGTTGGAAAGCACCCTGAGCATAAGTTCAATTAGGGGAAGGAAAGCCAAGCATCATGCATCTTGGGACTGATACATTATGATATTAGTGGTGCCATTCCTATCACATCCATGAATGGATCAAGGTACATTCTGACTTTCATTGATGACTTTTCGAGATACATATGGGTCTTTTTTATCAAAAAGAAGTCAAAAGTCTTGGAAAAATTCACTGAATTAAAGGCCCTGATTGAGAATGCATCTAGCAAAAAGATCAATATTTTTAGATCTGATAATGGTGGGGAGTATGTTAGTAATGAGTTATTGCATATATGTTCCCAAAGTGGTATTCAGATGGAGCATTTAGTCCCCTACACTCCCCAGCAGAAGGGTGTAGTGGAGAGGAAGAATTGGTCTCTCAAGGAGATGACCGCCTGTATGATGGAATCAAAGAAGTTGGCTACAAATTTGTGGGCAGAAGCCATGCCTGCTACAACATATATTCAGAAAAGAGTGCCACACTCATTCATGAAAGGGAAGACCCCTTTTGAAGCATATTTCAGACACAAGCTGGATGTGTCAAATCATAGGGTGTTTGGTTCCACTGCATGGGCCTGAATTCCACTTGATAAAAGGAGGGATTTTCAACCACAAAGCATCGAATGTATATTTATCAGTATTTTTTTTCTTTTCTTCCTCCAAAATTAATAAATATTATTTTATTATTTTAACTATTATTTTATTAATTCTTTTTAGGAGGCCCATTTTGAGTTGAAATTTCCTCTAATGAGACCCTAAGTCTTACTACCATGCTCAGAAGGATCCAAGATGGCAAGTTTCCATGGATGAAGAGATGAATTCTCTTCATAAAAACACTACTTGGGAGCTAGTTTATCTTCCTCTGGGGAGGAAATTGGTTCAATGCAAGTGGGTGTTTCCAAATAAAGTTGTTGCTAATGAAAGCACCTGAAAATATAAGGCAAGGCTGGTAGCAAAATTTTTCTCCCAGGTCCAAGGTGTGGACTACCATGAGACTTTTGCACCGATTGCAAAAATGGACTCCATCTGCCTAGTTTTGGCAATTTCAGCATCTAATCACTAGGAAGTGCATTATATGGATGTTAAGTCTTCCTTTCTACATGGATATATTCATGAAGAGATATACACGAAGCATCCCGAGGGATACATTTCTGATCTGTCTTTGGATTTCCAACTAAATAAGTCACTATATGGGTTAAAACAGGCCCTAAGAGAGTGGTATTCCAAGATGGATGCCTTCCTTCTCTCACAAAACTTTCAAAGGTGTAAATCATATCTGAATGTGTATATATAGAAGTTTGATGGTCATTTGATTATTATTTTTTGATATCTTGATGACTTTCTAATTACAGGTAGCACAATTACTTCTATTTTAGTCGTCAAAACTGCTCTCCACAATGCATTTGAAATGAGCGATTTGGGGCTCTTGAAGCAATTTCTAGGGCTTGAAATTCAGCAAAATTTTGATGGGATAATGGTCACTTAGTCTGAATACATATCATACCTATTATTCAAGTTTAACATGGATGAATTTAATGCTTCTCCATTCCCTTTACTTTCAGGGATCAACCTTGAAGAAGGAAAAAGCACACTTCCCATGGACTGCACTATTTATCGACAACTGATAGGTAGCTTGCTCTACTTGACTCATTATCGGCCTGATATCTATTATGCCATGAATGTTGTGTTAATATACATGAATAAACCTCATGATATTCATTGGAAGGCATCCAAGAGGATCCTCCAGTATATTCAAGGAACCAGGACCTACGACATTCACTATGCTGCATACTCCGAGCTAGAGCTGGTTGGTTACACAGATTCTGATTGGGCGGGTGATTCTATTGATTGGAATTATACTTTGAGATATGTCTTCATGTTTTTTGGTGGCCCCATTTTCTGGTCTATCAAAAAGCAGGCCTCCATAGCATTGTCTTCAGTAGAGACCGAGTATCGAGGAGTGGTGAATGCTTCCATCCAAGCTGTTTGGTTACAAGGAATTATTTTAGATTTTGATCTTGGTATTAATTTTTCCACTATCCTCTTTTGTGGAAATAAAAGTGATATTAAGATATCCACAGATCTAGTTACCAGGCATAGGACCAAGCATGTAGAGATACACATGCACTATATTAGGGAATTAGTGCATGACATGTTGAATTTTCATATGCTAAGCTAGATCATTAGTATTTCATTTCCATTTCATAACAAAAGCATATAAACAGGATCAATGAAAGATAGACAAGCATAACCATACAAAAGGAACACAAAGATTTATCCCGGGAAAACCCTAAAGGGAAAAACCCAGCAAAAGCTTCCTCAATATAGATGCCCCAAAAAGGTAAAAAGGTAAAACCAACAAGGAGATCAAAAAACTGATCCTCCTCCTTCTCCAGCTACTTCTCTCCTCCACAAGTGTGCTACACAAGTGAGTGTGTGTGTCACAAATGATGAGAGCTACACCTCTATTTATATTCATCCGTTCACTTCAATTAACTCACCTGACATTCAGGCTCGAGTTAATCATGTAGGCTCGAGTTACACATGTAGGCTCAAGTAACCACACTAGGGTGCTAATGACCCACCTTTACAATTAGAGGGGACTACCTCATGACTCTTATTAGTTATTCCTATTAGAAGCATTGGGGTACAAAGTAATACAAGTGGTTCTCCCGATAGGACCCTCGGGGACCACAAAATATACATATAGAATATTCTTTGAAGTTACAATATTTCAACACTCCCCCTTAACGAGAAGGGTATTCTACAACAACATCAACAACAAGAATAATAGGAGAGAGAAAGATAGGACATCATCAACATCATCAGGGTAACACATCTATAAATCATTGGAAGCTTTTCAACATCATATAGTCTTCGCCTTCAATATTCAACTACAGCAACTCTTTGATCAGCATCAACATCTTTTGACCTTTTGATCAGAAACATCTTCAACACTTTGACCTTTCAATCAGCAACACCTTCAGCAACATCTTCAGCACTTTGACCTTTCGATCAGCAACACCTTCAGCACTTAGAATTTTCAATCAGCAGCAACATCTTTAGCACTTTGACCTTTTGATCAACAACAATATCTTCATCATTTTGATCTTTCGATCAACAACAATATCTTCAGCATTTTTATCTTTCGATCAACAACAACATCTTCAACATTTCAATCAGCAACATCTTCAGCACTTTGATCTTTCAATCAGCAACAACATCTTCAACATTTCGATCAACAGCATCTTCAATACTTTGATCTTTCGATCAGCAACAATTTCTTCAGCATTTTGTTATTTCGATCAACAACATCATCATATCCCGATCAGTAACATCGTGATCAGCACCATCATCATACTTCAATTCTCGAACAACAACATCATCATCATCATATTCTGATCACGTCATCATCATCATACTCTGATCTTTTGATCAGCGCATCATCATCGTCATACTCTGATCTTTCGATCAGTACATCATCATCATGCTCTGATATTTTGATCAGTACATCATCATCATTACACTCTGATCTTTCTATTAGTACATCGTAATTATCATCATACTCTAATCTTTCGATCAATACATCATCATCATGCTCTGATATTTTGATCAGTACATCATCATCATCACGCTTTGATGTTTCGATCAGTACATCATAATCATCATCATACTCTGATATTTCGATCAGTACGTCATCATCATCATACAAACATCAACATCATCAAAACATCAACATGATCCTTCCTTTCAGAATTACAGGATTTAGGTGTTTACGGATTTACCAATGATCCTTCCTTTCGAAATTATGGGATTTAGGTCTTTACGGAGTTACTAATGATCCTTCCTTTCAGAATTACGAGATTTAGGTATTTACAGAGTTACTAACGATCCTTCCTTTTGGAATTATGGGATCAACACATTTGTGGAACTCAGACAATCCTTTCTTCTGGAATTATGGGATCAACACATCTATGGAACTCAGAAAATCCTTCCTATTAGAATTACGGGATCAATTCAATGACCTTCCTTTCGAAATTACAAGATTTAGGTCTTTACAGAGTTACTAATGATCCTTCCTTTTGGAATTACGGGATCAACATAGATGTGGAACTCAGACAATCCTTCCTATTGGAATTACGAGATCAACACATCTGTGGAACTCAAACAATCCTTCCTATTGGAATGACGGGATGAATTCAATGATCCTTCCTTTCAGAATTACGGGATTTAGGTCTTTACAGAGTTACTAATGATCTTTCCTTTCGGAATTACGGGATCAACACCAATGTGGAACTCGGACAATCGTTCCTCTAGGAATTACAGGATCAACACACGTTCTCAAGTACCAAAGTCACCGGATCAGTTCCGAACCGAAGTTCAAAGATGATACAATCCTACAACATTCACGGGGACTGAGATCTCCGGATACATTTTGAACCGAGGTTCAGGGATGATGCAATCCTACCACTTTCATGGGGTCCAAGACCTCCAGATACATTTTGAACTGAGGTTCAGCAATGATGCAATCCACCACTTTCACAGGGGCCGAGACCTCCGGATACATTTTGAATCGAGGTTCAGGGATGATGCAATCCACCACTTTCACGGGGGCCGAGACCTCTGGATACATTTTGAACCGAGGTTCAGGGATGATGAAATCCCACCACATTCATGAGGTCCGAAACCTTTGGATACATTTTGAACCAAAGTTCAGGGATGATGCAATCCTACCACATTCACGAAGACCAAAGTCACCGGATCTATTTTGGACATATGTCCCAAGATGATACAATCCCTCTTCATTCTCGAGGACTGAGGTCACTGGATCACTTTTGGACAGATGCCCCAGGATGATACTATGCCTCTTCATTTTCAAGGATTGAGGCCACCGGATCACTTTAGGGAAAGTTCCCAGGGATGATACAATCCCACTGCCACATCACTACTCCCCCTTTTGAGGAAGGTCTTTCTGAACAACACCAAGCTTGTCTCGAAAGTGTTCGAACTTTACTCAAGACAAAGGATTCATTATCACATCATCATCTAAACCATCATCATCTACATCTTCAGTATGTGAATCCTGAACTATCGTCAGGTCACCATCATCTGTATCTACAGTATGTAAATACTGAAACATCATCTATATCTTCAGTATGGGAATACTGAAATCATCATCATATATATCTTCATTATGGTAATACTGAAACATCTTCATTTCTATATTCAGTATAGAAATACTGAATCACCATCATCTGTATCTATAGTATGTAAATACAAAAACATCATCATCTGCATCTTTATCTTGAATGTAGAAATACCGGATTTCTATGTGTTACGACGAAACACAGGGTTCTATATTATCACAACTCTCATTATCACATAGAATCAATGTAGTATCCATATTCAGTTCAAAGAGACCTGATATCAGCTTCCGAAGCCATATGGATTCACAACTTAGCAGAGCAATCTGCTATGTATTCTGCTTCAGCCATGCTACGAGAAACACTGGACTGTTTCCTGCTAAACCATGAACCCATAACAGACCCCAAACAAAAGCATATACCTAATGTTCTTTTCCTGTATGAGATAATTCCATCCCAATCTGCATCTTTGTAGCCATACAATCTATACTCATGGCTACCATCATAATATAAACCAAAGTATATAGTCCCTTTCAAATATCTCATCACATGTTTTGTAGTTACTAGGTGAACCCATCTTGGTTAAACAAGATATTGACTTAAGGTGTTCACAACAAAACAAATGTCTGGTTTGGTATTTGTTAAGTACATCAATGACCCAATGATCTACCTGTAATGAGTCATATCCACTAACTCTGATGAGTCATCAGCTAACAGCTTCAGGTTGGAGTCCATGGGTGTGGCCATGACTTTGCATTCCAACATATTGAATCTCTTCAATATCTCTACCGCATACTTTCCCTGGTTGATAAATATTTCTTCTAAACTTTGCCATACTTCCAGACCTAAGAAATAATGCATTAACCCAAGGTCTTTCATCTCAAATTCTTCTGCTAGTTTCTTCTTGCTTTCCATGACCTATTTCTCATTTCCTGTCAAGGATAAGTCATCCACATATAATAACAGGATGACAAGTTCATCTTCTACAACCTTGAGATAAAGGTTAGGATCAGCTTTACCCTTGGTAAATCCCATGCTCGACAAGAAACTATCTATTCTTCCATACCAAGCTCTGGGAGCTTGCATCAGGACATAGAGGGCCTTCTTCAACTTTGCATACGTGATTCCATCTGGCTTCAACTTCAAATCCTCATGACTATTCAATGTAAAACTCTTTCTCAATCATACCATTAAGGAAGGCTTGTCTTTAGTTCACCATGGAAGAAACTACCATGATAGTTCTGAAGGAAGTGTACCTTGCTTCCTGGAGTAAGTGTCTCTTCAAAATTAATTCCCTCTTTCTGAAAGAAACTTCTGGCCACAAATCTTGTTTTATACTTCTTGATACTTTCGTCAGCTGTATATCCATTTGGAGGATACAATACTCTTTCCTTTTGGTTTGGGAACTATATCCCATACATCATTCTAGTATTCTTTCATCATAACATCTTTCCTGAGTTCATCTTGTCAGATCATCAACATATCCTAGTCTTCTGCATTCAACTTTGAAGTTTGGAACCCTACTTTACTCTTGGTAAATTCTCGATCCATTAAGAAGCCGTCCATCATGTTGTATCGCGTGGAACTCATATATCTTCTGTAGTAACTCCCCCTGAAGTGGAGTATTATCTTCCTTCTTCATTCTGTACAGGTGGATATATACTTGTCAATAGAGTATGTCATGTCATAGTCTATTATTTCTGAGGCAAATCATGAACCTTTCTTTGTACACTTGTTCTTGTAGATCCATATGGAGGATACTATGTACTTCCCTTTATGTCTTGAAATCATATTGTATACATCATTCCCCATGATCAACTGTTATTCTTTGATCATAGTTTCTTTCATAGCATTCTTTTCTTCATATTGAGTTATCTCTCATACCCATGGTGGTCTTCATCCTTTGAGGTGGATCTCCCGCTCTCTGAAGCTCTTTCTTCCATCATGGTGTCTCTGACACTGGGAGCTTCAAATTCATGTTTATTGAATTGTCATCACTTGTTCTTCAGAACAAGTCTCGTCCTTCTTTTCTTGTAGGAGGTTGTACAGGACCTTTCCTACAATTCAAATGCACCAGTTGCATGGTTAGAACTATTTCATAAAACATATGCATAACGACAAATTCTTATGCATCATGCAACTATTTAGCCAATACAACATTCATCCATATCTCATGGAAGCTTTCTAGATGCCTTCCATCTCTATCATGACATCATTGAGATTGTGCACTAATCCAATATGTCAGCAAAGAGGTTTCATTCTAGATAAGTAGCAATGGAGAGATGTATAGCACCATGAGCTACTTACCAATCACATGCATATTAGTAGTATACAGTCATTAATGCAAACAATCTATCATGCATAACACATCAACTGAATATAATCAAATGCATAACAAAACAATATCATTAAATGAAAATTGAATACTTATCTTTTATTTGTTTCCTGGGTAGACTCCATCTTGATCATTCTGCTTTATCATATTATTCCTTCATGAAATCATTATTTCTTATCCAAATGATAAGATGAATAAGAGGTTCTTCAAGAATTGATTTTTTCATATTCCTCATCGCTTGAGGGATCTTCTTTGAATGGTGAGAGCTTGATCTTCAATTGCTCCCATCTTCTTCTTCTCTTCTTATTAGTCAAGATTAAAGTAATCACTTACTTCTGGCATACATTCTTCACATGAATGAATCCCATGATCATGGGAGGCCATTCAAGGTGGCTGACACCACTTCTACATTCTCTGCTTCTTCTTCTACCACTTCAAGATGTTATGCATTCTGGATCTTCACATTCTTCAGCTATTTTCTCAAATCCATCTTCTGAATTATGTTCTTATCTTCAAATATCTTGATCAAGGAATCAAACATCTTCGGTGTCTTTAGGGAAGACACTTGTGGCACAAGTTTATCCGTGATTGAATCAACAATTATCTTCTTGGCCTTGATCAAGTTCTTCTTGTGTAAGGCTTTGAGGCTCATCTCCCTCTAGAACTAGAACCTCTCTACTCATGTAGGTGTCCAACTCATTTTCCTCAGAGAGATCAAATACTTCCATGCTTGGAAGTTTTTCAAGCTTATCATCAAGCTGATGTGATATATCACTTTGAAATGAGAACCTCAAATGCAAATAGCAAAGATTAGATCTTACCGATTTGAGGTGTCCGTCCTGCTTCCAGAGCTGGATGATCTAGGGTTTGTCAGAGAAAACCTAATTTTAAAAACTTGGAATCTTTTAGATATGATTGGATATAAATATAGATCTCTTCAAATGGATCTGTCCAATGTACTCCTTTTCTGAAAATAGTGGACGGAAGCTCCCGAAACAGGAAGCCCTAGTTTTCCAATTTCTTCTGCAGAAATGCCTGTTACTGTTTCTGTGCAATCTCTCAAATTACTGCTCCTCTGTGTCTGAAATTTATCACTGAGGTAACATCACATGTTCCTGATCCAACAAAACAAGTTTAGGTTTCATCATAATTGGTTTCACCAATTGGGATTTATGATCATTTTCCCAAGGTGAACTGTTAGAGGACTGTTTAGAACAGTGAAGTTGTACGGAATGCCATGTGTCACTGTTTCATCTTCAGGTTATGAAATTCAGACCAAATAAAGTAACATCTGTTCTCTTTCTGGAACATCTTTAGGAATTCAATTTGGACCTCTATATCCCACGCTGCAGCAATTCTCCGCAGGTGTCCTGTTTAGGGATGAATTCTTGAAGAGGCTGGAACCCTAAATTGGAGGGGTCATATATCCCCAAATATAGTGAATATGAGGCTGAAGTTTGGACACAGTGTAAATCAGGATTTTATATTTGGCATATGCAATTTTCAACTCCTGAGACATTGCCAATCTCAGGATATAGCGAATGTACCAAAACTTAGCAGTTTTAGTATTTAGGGTTTTTCCAGATTGGGGTCAAACTAGGGTTTGACTTTCCTGGAGTTTCACCCAACCAAATTTCTTGATCCAGGTATCTAAACTTTGATTTTGATGAGGATAAAAATCCTATGCTAGGCTCACTCAAAAATTCTTCTTCTGTAGAAAGCCCTAATTTTCCGCACCAAAACTAAAAATGCTCGGAATCGAATTCCGCTTCGACAGAAAGATGCACCCTTCAATGGAGAGTCAATATAGACTTCTTTTGCTCATCAATCATGGATAGAGACCCAAAAAAATAAGAAGCCATAGATTCTTTAGCTACACAATGTCTTCTTTCAGGGCGGCTCTGATACGATGTTGAATTTTCATATGCTAAGCTAGATCATTAGTATTTCATTTCGATTTCATAACAAAAGCATATAAATAGGATCACTGAAAGATAGACAAGCACAACCATACAAAAGGAACACAAAGATTTATCCTGGAAAAACCCAGCAAAATATTCCTCAATATAGATTCCCCAAAAAGGTAAAAAGGTAAAACCAACAAGGAGATCAAAAACCTGATCCTCCTCCTTCTCCAGCTACTTCTCTCCTTCACAAGTGCACTACACAAGTGAGTGTGTGTGTCACAAATGAGGAGAGCTACACCTCTATTTATATTCATCCGTTCACTTCAATTAACTCACTTGACATGTAGGCTTGAGTTAATCATGTAGGCTCGAGTTACACATGTAGGCTCAAGTAACCACACTGGGGTGCTAATGACCCACCTTTACAATTAGAGGGGACTACCTCATGACTCTTATTAGTTCTTCTAATTAGAAGCATCAGAGTACAAATTAATACAAGTGGTTTTCCCGATAGGACCCTCAAGGACCACAAAATATACATATAGAATATTCTTCGAAGTTACAATATTTCAACATGACAGTACCATCATTCTGCAATACTGCGCTACTGATGAGTAGATTGCAGACATATTCACCAAGATCTTTTTAGAAAATAATTTCACTTAGCTCCATTCATTGTTCGGGGTGAGTTCATCATGGTTATCAGACTACTTTTGTGTTCAACATGAGGGAGGTTTTTTCCCACTGGGTTTTCCCTCTTTTCCTCACTTAGATTTATTTTTTAGTTTCATTATTGTACAATATGACCTATGTCCTTGTTTCTAGGGCCCTAGCATTTCATGCACTTTATGTTTTCTATCTCTTCTGAGTATAGCTTAAGGGGGGGTGTTGGAGACATTTACCCACCATGCACACTTAATTTGGTCAATTTGGCCTTGTTAAACCACTATCCTAAGTTTTATTGACTTAATAATCATCAAATGAGCACACCATGACATCAGCATGAGCACATGCATGCCTACCTTCAATCAAGGAGTCCAACTAATCATTCTCCTTCATTCGGGGAGGCTAACTAGAGTACTCCGGGGGTGATTTGAGTGTCATAAATGCATCTAATTGCTAACTGATGGTTACAATTAGTTAAGATGAGTGGTTAAGGTGCCTCCATTCATTAAATTGATTATTTTATTAATATTCAATGAACTAGAGTCAACAGGGGAACCTCCAACCACCTCTAATGGCCAGTTTCACTTCAGTTAACCTCATCAGGGTTCATTGGAGTTAATGATGTGCTACCACTTGTTGGTTGGCATGTAGTGACATGTGTCTGAGCTAATTTCAGTTAGACTTAGTCATCCATTTCACTTTGACTTCAGTTAGGACTCAGTTGAGTCAATCAGGACTTGATCGGTTGGTTAACTAGTGTGTTTACTATGGCTTACAGTGAGTTAAGCTACACCCATTCATTAAATTTGAATGACCTCCTTGGAAATTTGAATTGTCTTGGAATTCATGCATCTTGCATGATCATTTTATTATATTATTCATTATTGATTGATTATACAGAGCCGCTACTCCCATTGCAGCACCATTTTGCCAATTTTATGCTTAATTGTCTGAATTCTTTGTGAGACTGTTTTCTCAGTCCCTACACCACTATGACAAATTAATAAATAGTCAGTTAAATATTTAGTTAAAACCAGTTAACATTCATTTGAAGTAAGTTAACATTCAGTTAAGTCAGTTCACTTTCAATTCAAGACAACGAACATTCAGTTAAGCTAATTGAGGAAAGGAAGGGCACTAATGTTTGCATGGAGGGCGTTATAGTTATCTCCTCCTTGTGAATGCACTATGTGATTCTCTTAGTATTTTTACTGAGACTCCTATGCACTACCTTATGCATTCTAGGGTTTTTGTCTTGTTATTAATATGCTAGGCATATGGAAAGTTCAATACAGTTGCATACAGTCATTTTTGGAGGGTTACATTGGATCTCTCTTCTCTAGTGTTGTGGTGATATATCTTATCGAGAAATATACTTGTGTGTTGTAAAACATTATTTCCAAATATATATATATATATATATCATACTCAAATAATTGTTGTTTTTTCATTCTCCGTGTTTGGAGGGTTTTCTCGAGCTATATCTTGTCTCTCATGGTTGATTGACTTATATGGCTGATTTATGGAGCCGATTTATGTGGATGATATATTTATGTTGATGATATATTTATGAGATTTATATTTTCCTAATATATTTATGTGGATTATAGATTCATATGTGGTTTATTTATGAGATACATATGTGCTGAAATTTATCGATAAAAATTTTAAAGTTCAAGCTTCTCCAATTTTGCTCAAACATCAACATGGTATCATATCATAGGGCGTGAAGGATCTTAGTTTTTTTCATCAATATAAACCTATGTATATATTTAATATTTGATAAAAAAAAATTGCATCCATGACATCGATCATCGTTCTGTCGGAATACCCCCTTAAAGGTACTTCCAACTTCAACACATGGAAGGCAAGGGTGTTAAATATTCTTGAAGAGAATAAACTTGATGGTTATGTACCCATAGTGGTAGATTATTATATCATCAATGAAGGGAGAATAAACTTCAAAAAGAATAAATAAAATTCCAATCATATCATTTTTTATTCAGTTAAGGACAATCTCATGCCCGTGCCCATTCCCTTGAAGACTGCAAGGGAGCGTTTTGATACACTCACCAATCTTTTCAAGAAGGCCTCGAGTTAAGAGGAGGGGTGCATATAAAGCAAGGTTTATGTACACTAAAGATTAGAATATTTTCCTCATGGAAATAATGAAGAAATATAGAGATCATTTCACTATAAAGAAGCTATTCCATTCAAGTGAATAAAGAAGGACTCAGGTATTCTTTGCAAGGGTGAAGAGATCAAGAGGGAGCCCACACAAATCAGTAAAATGCAAGTAATTCATATTTTGATTGCTATATGTTGTTATAAATTATATCTAAATGTTTTTTAATATGTTTCATGACTATCATATATAGATCTGTATTCCTAGACTTTGGAATTGTGTTGAGGATATAAATTATTGTTTGTCTTTTCTTAGCATATTGTAGATCTAATGAGTCCATATTATGTGATATAATATATGATTGATATAATAATTATGTAGGGATAATATATAATTATATAGAATTGATATAAAGCTCAAAATTTCATTCATAATACATGATATAGAGGGTTGCATTCTTTCTTCATGAGATGTGAATATAGGACTGCATGATTGGTCATAATATATCCGGTATATAGCTTCATCCTTGCTTCATGAGATATGAATATGGGGATCCATATTTCCTTCATAAAATATGAATTCTTGAACTTATATATGAATTTTATATGGTTTCAAAACATCACTTAAGATATTATTGGGGTTATGTCAAAACATTGATTTAGTCTATGAACATAACTGTGTGAACCATTGCCAGTATGTTGAAAATTTTCATGTGATTAGATTTCTTGGTTATGTAATGTTATTAATAATTTAAATAAATTTTCTTGTAGGGAAAACCATATTCCCTGAACTACAAGAATATAAGGACACATAGTCATTCAAATGGTTGATCCAGAAAGAGAGTAGATCGAGACGTTCCTATGTTTCTTAGGAAGAAGGTAGAATATAAGCCCTAATTCTTTTTGGAGAAATGTAAATAATCCTGAAGGTAGTGTATTGATATTAATTATATTCATATATGTGTTAGATACAAAGGATTATGAGTCTCCATGATGGTTGAAACCAATTTATGATTCCTAGTTCCAATATGTTGAGAGGGAGAAGCTAGATTTTCTAGTTCCTAAAAAAACTAGTGGAACTAGTTAAATTAACCTCATTATATGTAGAAACTATGTACGGTACTCATATTCAGGATGAATCTTGGATAATTCTTAAATTTTAGAGGTGTACCAATCATTAGGTAAT
The DNA here is from genome assembly GCA_001517045.1 of Pseudotsuga menziesii. Lineage (NCBI taxonomy): Eukaryota > Viridiplantae > Streptophyta > Pinopsida > Pinales > Pinaceae > Pseudotsuga > Pseudotsuga menziesii. The sequence continues at coordinate 8,449 of LPNX010565049.1, read as the reverse complement.
AATTTCTTTTGTTGAAAAAATGTTTAGTAGAATTCATGAAAGGATTCAAGAACAATGGATTATAAATCCATGATAACACACATGAAGATAAATCTAATTATTGTTCATATTTGTAGGATATCATAGATGTTAGATATGTCTATACAGGTCCCAACATCAGTTATATTCTTTACATTTAGCACATAGACATGTACAACAAGGCATGTTTTGTTTTACCTACTTGGTACATGTGTATGTGGATTCACACATGTCTCAGTCAATGAAAGTATGTTTCATGGACATATGGATTTTGACTAGTGTAGTGATCGAGAGAGATCACATCAACGATGTTTCTCGATATAAAGCATACTGTAAGGAAATAGCGGATGTACAAAGCTCCTATTTAGTTATATCTGAGACATGGTGGAGAACGAATTTGTGTAGCTCGTGTACATATCCATGGATGAGAAAATTTTCCATCACATTTACTGATCCTATGTCCAGAAAAAACTTGGTATAGTATAGAAAGATTCATCTAGTTTAAGAGGGAGTATTGAAGTATATTCACAAGCAACAATAGTTAAAAATCCTGAAACTAGTTAGTCATGGTACATGACTCAGGAAGCCATGGGTTGTGATATCTTGTGGACAAAATCCACATGAGAATACACATAATCAAAGTCTTGGAGAATATTGGATACTCAAGAATATTTATAGTCTAGAATTTCAAAGAACAATTATACCTCTTTTATATGTTAGATATCCATACAATTGGCTATGTGGGGTACTATGATGTGAAATCACTATAAATTGATCAAGCCTTGAAGAACATCACAAATAATGGAAATCTCACTAAGAACTTCTTCACATGGAAGAATATTCTTGAAGTTAACCAATTTTGAAAAATGAAAGAAAAATGAGATTTTCTTTCTACATGATACTACACATTTGATGTATAATGTTGGATTTGAGATCCATGCTTTCTAGTTTAGAGAAACTATATTTTGAATCATATCTAGATGATGCTACTTTGGGTAAGTAGTTGGTCAGTGTCTTAAAGTACCTAGAAGACATGTTGTATTTTTATACTTATGGATAAGCATATGTCTAAGTACCTTTGAGGTATATTAGAATAGGTTATTTATTGTATTTTTTACATAGTGGACCTATTATATAGCTTTGGATTAGCTATGTGTATTGTGGTTAGTACTCCATAAGTTAAATGTACTTTACAAATATTACTACCTACTAAGGAGTAGTGTAATGGTGGATGATATCTACTAGGGAAAAGACTTGAATCCTATAGTTATTAGGTGTTAATAGTCAATATTTATAAAAACAACCTATGTGCTATGATAGAACACATTGAGATGAAGTTTTACTTCATCAAAGTCACGGTCATGTAAAAATAAAATTTCAGCACTTAGCTACTAATGAGAATATTTCAAATTTGTGAACAAGTCATTTCTAGTAATGAAGTTAGATACTTCTAAGAAAATTGAGTTGCTGCATTTACAACTCCTCTATACTCTACTTCTGTAGATGAGAGTGCTATGGCACTCTACTTCTTTCTTGACCAGCTGATTGGCCCTTATGCAATCATGAACACATATCCTGATGTAGACTTTCTATTAATATTGTCACCTGTCCAATCACTGTCAGTAAACCCAATCAAATGAAGATCATGTTTTCCTTTGTAGAAGATCCCATGTAGAAGATCCCATGAGTTCTTGTTCCTTGACCAAAGTTTAGGATCGTCTTGGATGATTTCCAGTGGATCTCATGAGACAGATCCATGTATCTCGAAGCCACACTAACTGCATAAGATAAATAAGGTCGAGTGTGTGTAAGATAAATAAAACACCCAATCAACATCCTATACAATGAATTATTTACCATAGGAGAAGAACCTACTTCTTCAAGCTTAACTCCTAAAAATGGGTCATGGAGAACTTGGGAAATATCATGGAAACCAATTTTAGCAAGTCTTATTTATTACTAGTTCCTTAAAGTGCATATCTTCTTTTTCTGAAAGCTTCCTTTATTTACATGTCACGTCCCGGTCTTGACCGCGTTACATTAGATGTATATGATGTATATATTGTAAATGATCATGGTGTGGAGCTAAAGGCCAAGGCCCCACCATTGATCGGTAATGCTATGTTGGGATTTAAATTTGTCACCGATGGTATATCGGGGCATGTGGCATATATTATGTTGGCCATCATGTAAATATGCATCATAATTAATTAATGAACACAACCAGCTACGGTCATGGCAACTAAATCGAATGGGGAATGATTTCCTAAGGATAAGGGGGGGGGGGAATATTTAACCTATGGGCCAATGGGGAAAAGCCAAATGTCTATGAGAAAACCCATCAAATTGTCAACTACCTTTCTTGTCTTTTTTCTCCAATCATTTATTTCTGCCAGAATGTGGTTGAGTTAGTTATTGCATGGAATGGGAAGAGTATGGGAAACCAAATTCGAATTGGGCAGAGACCCATTTTTGAAAAACGTGTTCTGACTTCCTTGGCAAGGAAAATGCCCAAAAACGCAGGCCATTCTGCCATACATCCACGTTTTCCATTTTCTAGACCATTCTTCTTCACGTTGGGGCTTTTGGGGAGCAGCGGAAGTTTTTCCTGTGTGTTTGGATTTCACATTTTGGCTGTTAGCTTCATTTTTCCCATGGATGGGAGGTCGTTTTTGTAGTGCCAGGGACTGGGTTGTCTTCTTCACATTTTTGGAGCTGCTGGTGCATTTTTCCCTTCACGTTTTTGTGATTTCATGTGTTTTTACCATGGCTGGGAAGAGCCATTCACGTTTTTGACAGTCTCAACGACTATTGGTCTCACGCACTGGCTATTTGGGATGTTTTTCCCTGCTGTGAGTTGTGCTCACTGATAAGCTACAGGATTGTGTGTTTTCCCCCATGTTGTGAGCCATTTTTGCTGTTACGTATGGGGCTGTGTAATTCATTTTTACTGTTCAAGCTGTGTTAGTTAAATTGACTGCCTGAGTGCAATGGTTGGTCTTTCGACTGTGTGAGGAGTAAGGATTTTGGCTTGGTTGCTTGAAAAACCTGGTGCTATAAACCACACAGACAAAACTAGAGGGTTGGCCTTCTTCTCCATCACCCCTGAATAGCACTAGAAGGGAATGAAGGGCCTGAGGGACTGTGTAGCAGAGAAGGGACTGATTCCTTGTGTTGGGTGTGGATGGGTGTCTTAGAGGTCAGGCTAGTTTTGGTGTAGGTGTTCTTGGCTCTGTAATGAGCTCACCAGCTTAGCAAATTGCCTTCTCCAGCTCCTTAATGGCCTGATAAACCCAACTGAGTTGGCTTGGCTGTGTGTTTTGGACATCCTTGGCTATGAGTAAGCCTGCTAGTTCCCTCATTCCTTGGAGAATCATGCCCAACTCGAGGGTGGCAGCATTGCTGAGAGATTAAGGAGCACGCTAGCCTATGGTTGGGTGGAACGTTGCAGCGACGTAGCTGGTTGCGGATTGAGTTCACCATAAGATAAGTGATCTTGTGTATTTACCTCTGCAATTCTTAATTCTGTTAATGAAAATGAAATGAACATGTTGTATGAATGCTGTAGAAATGATAATGTTTCCGCTGTGTATGATAATTCACTGTAGCTGTATTTGATAAACAATTGTATATGTGCATGTTTTTGCTTCAATGCATTCTACTTCAGCATTCTGTTTTACCATTTTAATGCCTGTACATGTTCATGGGCTCTTAGCCCGGTCTGTTATAGCCATCAGATCGCGTCCTCTTTGCCGGTCGGAGGCTTGGGGACGTGACATTACAATTGTTTTAAGGAAAAATGAAAAGCTAGTCTAGGTGTAACTACCCTTTTTTTCCCACATCATCCTCCTTCTTTTTCCTTGAAATGACTTGTTCAGTTCATTACTAGAAATGAAAAGGAAAAGCTAGTCTAGGTGTAACTGCCTTGTTTTTTTCAACATCATCCTCCCTCTTTTTCTCCAATTAAAAGAATGTATGAGTTTTATTTACATCCCTCTTTATATTTCCCACTTGACTTAGCAAATTCGTATCTTCATAGATTTGGAAACTGCTTTTTGCACCTATGGGGGATTTGACTAGTTTTGGTAACCCTTATTTTTGACTATTTCGAATAGCATATGTCACATCCCCAGTTTCGACCCCGTATGCATGATGTATATAATGTAATTAATCATGGTGAGGAGCTCAAGGTAAAAGCCCCACCATCGATTTGGTTGTGTATGTTCGGCAATGGGGATATTGCCGATGGTTTGTCGTGCTATCCGGCACCTTATAATTTGACATCATGTAAACCCGCACATCAATTAAAATAAACCACAACCAACTACGACAGTGCAACGTTGAATGAAAAGGGCATGGTTCCAAAGGATAAGGGGTGGGGATGTCAAACCTTGGTTATGGGGGAAAAACCCATGTTTTATTGCCTTGTTGTTTTGCCACCTTTTTTTTTTTTTTTGTCAACCTCTTTAATGCTTCAGCTGGTGGTTGAGGAGATATGGCTGAGTGGTTGAGGGCAGTTATTGCCTTTGGGAGTGGGGTGGCAGGGCTGTCAGCTCCATACCCACATCCACACTCCACCCACGTCTGCCCATTCTTCTCCCTCACGCACTCTTCCCTGGTCAGTTTTTTTACACTCTCACCACGATTTTGGTCTGTTGGCTTCTCACGCACAGGCTCTGGGTGATTTTAGTCTCACGCAGACATTTTCTGGGGCTCCATGAGTTACTGAAGCACCCACGCACTGTAATTCGCATCCTTGATGTTGTTTTGTTCATCCACAGGAAAAATCGGAGTTGTTTTCTCTCACGCAGAGGTCTGTTCATCCTCACGCAGAGAAATCGGGTATTTATTCCCGTGCATTTTGCTGTTGGGTGTAAGTTCTTCCTCACGCACAGGGTGTTTGGGTCGTTTTCCCATGTTGTGAGAGCCGTTCTCACTGTCATGTTTGGGGCTGCTGTTTCCCCTGTGTTTTGTTGACTGTGGTGTTCAATTTTGTTTGGACCACTGTGGATTGCCAATTCGTGGGTTGAATTTCCCTTGTCTGTCCACGTTGGGAGTTGTTCTTCTCCTTTGTTGGGACTGTGTGATGTTTCCCAACCATTCTATTAAGGAATTGTGTGTGCTGTTGGCTGATTTTCCCTGTTTTGGGACTGTGGACTGTTGTTATCCTTCATTGTGTGTTGTGGCTGCTGATATACCCTGGTTTGGGTGCTGTTGTTGAGTTGTTTTGACCACGTTAGGGCCAAAACCTACTCTGAGTTGCCTTATAGGCTGGAGCTGTGCCTCACCTTTCGTTTGGGACTGTCATGGGTCATTTTGCTTCTTCACAGAGCTGTGAAGGG
>LPNX010565029.1:79333-90582 GCA_001517045.1 Pseudotsuga menziesii | reverse complement strand
GTATCGTGGACTTTAGCGTGATTACCAAATGGATACCAATTATTAAAACATGCTACGTGGTTGCATGTCAGCCATACTTTGGCACTACATAAAGGTTGAATGAACCCTAAAACACCATTCTCCCTTTCCTCTCGGGCCTTTGGCCTCTCTGTAGGCTCTTCTGGATTATTTTGCTGAGGGTTTTCCGCCATTGTTCTTCTGTTGTTCCAGCTCCTCTCGAGCTCGGTTACCGCACTGTGAGGGTGGTTAGGTTGAATATTAAACACGCTGTTAGCCTTTGTAGAATATCCATTGATGAGTTTAACCCAGCCTGGGTAACTGACTTACCTTTCTTTGCTCTGCGTGACTGAGAATCTTCTCAGTAGCGTAATTGGTGCTATTCCCTGGTCGAGGGATAGTAATAAATAAGGGAAAATGTTGCAACCGTAAGATTGATACTCCCCATCGAGTTGCTGGGGTTTCCTCTTTGCTGCAGAGATTGAAAGAAGCTACTCCAATCTTTGACCATTTGTTTGACAGGCTCAACGCTTGGATTGGCCGCGGCTTCACTATGAAGGTTATCATCTGGTAAGGTAGTTGTTACCATCGATTTATTTACTGCACAGCAAATTGTATCAGTTATAATAATTTTTCCATATTTAATGTCGTTGCTAATCATACTGTGCCATCGTTTTCCTTGCAGGTGAACCTGCTACTCGTCTTTGCTTACACCAGAGTAAGGGTTACAGCTCCAAGACCCTGGTAAGCCTTGGTCCTTCCATGGCTTATCCCTTGTGTGAATCCTTTTAAACGAATTTGCAAAGTTGGTTGTTGAAACCTTTTCGTTGACCTTCCAGAAATTTTGGGTTATTTGTGATAATGTTTAATATTAAGGGTAATACCCTCGCTCTTATACAAAGCCCTCCGGCTACGGCCGTGAGTGTAAGAACCTGTTTGTAGTTAATGTCTTGTTTTAAAAACTTAATAGACTGAATTCCTTGCATTTACTGTGTATAAGATCTTTTACAGGCTATATGCCTTTAAGTAAAATTTTGTTACAGATATGGGTTATTAAAAATTTTAAGCTCAATGGTTGAGCGTCTTGTACTCGTGTATTTCCTTTTTATACAGATTTACCCTTGACTGTATTAATGTATTGTTTCTTGTTTAAGATCTGTTTTAAGAAGTAAATACTTCTTCAGGCTTAAAACAGCCTTAAAATGTTGTTTTACCATGCGGCCGTAGTGAATCCTTGTCTTGTTTTTATAATTATTAAATATTTGCAATAGTTAGATATCTAGGGTTTTAACCCTATTTTACAGTTTGTAAATAATATTATTTCCTATTTTTATATTGAATATAATAATTTTACTCTTTTGTATCTCTTCTTATTTAAAAAAAAAAAATTACTTGAGCTCGTTATATGAGCAGCTTTGTTATTTACTTTAGGTTTTTAAAAACAACTGAGTTAGTTAAATAAATGAATTTGTTTTATAATGTTACTGTCAGGTTAAATGCCTGAGTTATACTAGGGTTTGTTTATAACAAAATACTTTGTTAAAACGAATAAAGTAGAGTTTACTTTCTTTAACCATACAGGTTCTTATATTTAATACTTTTAATTTTTATTAAACTGAGAAGGTCTTGGAAAAATCTATCTCCCTGTAGAGCAAAGTACTTATAATTCCAATATTTATAAAATAAAATAATATTAAACTTTTCTTAAGTTTATATTAGTTATTATATAAATTAGTATAACATTGTTATTACAATAATAACTACTAATACAACATTAGTAATTCTAAATGGAATACTATTTAATATTTAATTCTTGGTATTTTATACTATCCTAACCATACTATGCTGTGATTAGTTGATTTCCTTAGTAGAAAAATATTATACTTATGATTGTTCTATAAAAATAAAATTATTAACAATACTTCTATTCGGAAGAAGAATAAAAACTCTGAATCTGTACAACTTAGTCTAAAAAAGAAATTATATACAAACAGAAAAGAATAAACATTACAAATTCCCATTTCCTACAGTTCTAGATAGTTTAACATTAATTTATAATGCAGGTTTATTACTTGAGTTTATTTTTAGTAAAGAAGCTATCCTAAACATAGGATGAAATATAGTAAACAGCAAGAAATTATTGTTGATCTTTTACTATCTATTCTTCACAGTAGAGTTGGAAAGAAACGAATACACAGTACTAAGAATTAAATTTTCTTTCTTTTTCTGACGGTGGAAAATAACATTTAAATTTGTAAAAACACTTGTGGTAGCTAAATAGGAAATCGGTTCAGAAGAACACTTCTTCTCAACACCGAAATTATGTGCTAGAGTACGGTCTGGTGATACTAGATGTGGAAAAACACAATAAATACTAACAGTTTTAACTACTGATATTCTGATGTACTAACATTACTAAACTAACTAATTACTCAGACATATAAATACACATAACATTCATCCATTCATACTCAGAAAACATAAAGAAATGAATGGAAGAACATGTTTAAGCTGTGGACAACAACAGCAATGGGAGGCCGTTCCTCCCTACCAACTCCTGGAGAGCGCTCAGACAGCGACTTTTCAGGAACCCCGAGCTTGCTCTGGTCTCCCTAGCTGGAACTAGGTGTAGAAAAGTCAGATACCAGTCTTCAACTCAGTATTAACTCAGAACTTATCAGTAAGTTCTCCCAGGTAAAAAGATGTAAAATAACCAAGTTACTGCAGCATTCCTCTCAAACAACTTCCTTACTATTTTTCCCTCTTCCTCAATGAATTTCCTGAATAACATTCACCTGAATGCATTCTCTCTGGAAAATAACTGAGCAGCCTCAGCTCTCTTCATTGAGTACTTTTAAAAGATTGCCTAGGTCTTAGTTGGGTTAACTGTCATTTAATGAGCCACCTGCTCAGATTCCACTTTCTTGGGGAATCATGACCCCAAATATAGGGAATTTGCCACCTGCAACTTAGGAAGTGTTTGAGGATGCTTCCACTTGTCTTTTTCTTGCCACCTAGTTCCATCCACCAGTTTGACCAGTAACCTCTTTTTAACAGCTCTCCCTTGCTGTTGTCTCCATAATTTATTTATTAAATAATAAAATATTCTGAATTACACTCCATTATTGTTGACTCTGCTGAGTCATCAATCCCTACTTAGGATTAATTTTAACATAATGTCTCAGAAATATAATAAAACAATTTACAAAATTTTACAAAATTGGGGTATGTGACACTGGATCATTTTTGCTCTCATTGGTGTCAATTTTGGGGAAAGTAAGCAACATTAGAGATTTAGTCACCACTTGAGAAGATGATTGTAATCAGAGTAGTGCAGCATAAAGCACGGTGGTTCCTCTTTTAAATTTTCTTGGAATATTAAGAAACTCATAGTTTGGTAACTCCGTACCAACTTCACAGAGTTATACAAAAGCAAAAAGGGGTGGAAGTTCATAAAAGGTTTCCAAAATATGGAGGTAAATATTATTTGTGCAAATTTGTTTTTATGGATTTGATTAATCCTTTTGCTGTTAGTGGTGATCTTACAAGATATTTCAATATGCACAATACACATCTCTTTAATTTTGGGAACACAAAATTGCAGTACATGAGTGCCACTACTCAAATTGAAGCTAAAGAAAATTAATGAGAAAAACAATAAGAGAGAACTTGATGCAAAGGAAAGAGTACCAAATGAGGATTCTACTTGCTAATATGAAAAAAAATTGCAGCATCAAAACTTGGAATTTCTTGAGGACAATCAATATTGAGTGGGTAGGACTTTCATGTCCCTAGTTAAATAATTTCCAGATAAGACTACTTGCAAATAATGTTTCACCGACCTACTAGTTCCCTAGGTTGAGATGCAGACATAAATTTTGTAATTAGGGGATATGGGACCCAAAAGAAATTTATTTTACCATATTAACATTTAAATGGGTCACATAAATGATAAATTATAAGAAAATAAGGTGGCATGGATTCATGGAGACACTTGGAAGCTTGTGGAGCCTTTGGGTGACTAGATTTCCTGAACACTTGGAATTATCTTCATCCAAATTCAAATACATGGGTAATGTAACATTATTGGATGGTGATGTGGTGTCAAATATAATATAATAATCCAATTAATTCAAATTATTAAAGGATATTAGCTCCCATGGAAGAGGAAGACACTAGAAGACAATATTTGCCACTTGGAAGGATATTCCATGCACTCTATGACAACAAATGATGGAAGATTCTATGACAAGTATGAAAAATTCAGACATAATTGCTGAAATATGACAAATATTACATTACAGGGATAAAAATAGCCACCAATAGGTCGAATTTGGGAATTATACGTAGCCATTTGAATTGGGGAAAGAATTGGAGCATGAAGAGAAAGACAAGTGGCATATGAGTTACTAATCCACTAAGATGAGTTGGAGGAATCCCATAGAGGGGAATTAAAACTTAGGAGGACTCATGAAGTTAATAAAAGGATTTCATGAGGGAGGATAATGGATTTTTATCATTTTTTATTTTTTCTTTGGAATTTTGGAGAGATTTTTCTTGTCCATTGCATGGTGAGTGTTCACTCTCCCTACTTGTAAACCAATTTAGAGGGAGTTGGATTATTTTCCAAGTTGGTTGATGGAAAGACCATTCATACCTCTCATTGCAAATTAATTAAGGTTTTTTATTTTTTTTAAAGGTCCATACAGTCTAATTCCCATCTATCTCCCTATTCTCTCATTCCTTCTTCTCCATTCCCCCACAGTGAGATTTGATGGCACACTTGTTGGAGTGATTCTTGCGCCTTGTTGAGGATAGTTGATGCCTAAGATTTGATTTATAATGTATGGATCTGTAATATAATTTCCATTCTCTATAAGTAAAAATATCAAGAATACACATGTTAGAGACTCACATTCCCATGTTCTTGAATAACTACTTTTCATGGATTTGGCTTCAATATTGAAGTAGCTTTATATCAGATTTGTATGAGGACATTTATATGAGTTTTATGATTATGGGGAAGAAATATATGATGTATGGCTCTGTAATATTATGTATGTAAGTTTTAAACCTATGCAAAGAAGCAAATCATACAAATTGTTTTAAGCAAAATAGAGATCACAACACATCATTCACACATAAACACAGAGATTTACCTTGGAAACCCTTAACTGGGAAAAATATAAAACCTTGGAGCCACACCTCCTATTTTATCCTCATTACATTATGAAATCCTCACAATACAAAATATAGGTATTCCGCAACATCCAAATACCCTAATCCATTAACCCGGATTAGAAAAAGACTCCTATCCCTTAACCGGGATTAAGTTACATATTTTTAGACAAATTATAAAAATAGCCACAAATAGCTATAAATAGCCATAAACTCTTCCAATCATGATTGGATGGAGTGTTCCTTTTTCGTAAATAGTCCATCTGAACCAAAAAAGAGATAACCTGGTGTTGAAGAGATGACTCTTCAAATACTTTTACGAGTATGAAGAAGACAAGTACTCAAAAATATTTTCATATTTAGGGAGTCCGAAAATAGTTTAAAGGAGGCTCCATTAACATTTTTCATGTTTGAATCTAGAGCACGAAAAAGTGACAAAGTGGGCTCAAACCAATTTTCATGTTTTAACCAGAGCACAAAAAATGAAAAGTAAGATCAACACCATCTTACTATTTTTAACGAGCTCGAAAATCAGTTCAAAGAATGCTCGAAGATTAGTTTCATTTTTACGCAAGCTCGAAACCAATGGGTAAAATATGCTTGAAAAATCCCATTAACATGATATAAATATTTGTGGCTTGCCCCCAGCATGATTGCTAGCGAACCTTACCCCCAACATGGATGCTAGGGGCTCGACATGTCCCCCAAACTTCATTTCATCTGACGATTCTTCTTCCATACCCAACCTAAAAAAAGGCTGGTTACTAATGCTAAAATGTTCACCAAGGGGGTAGGAAGAACGAGAATTAGGCAGGTGAAAAGAAGGTTCAATTTCTAACACTAAAGGGAAGACTCAACTCAAGGGAAGGGGATCTGTTTCATTTTTACACAAGCTTGAAACAGAAGGTAACTATGCTTGGAAAAAACTAACATGATGGTCAAAACCTGACATGATGGTCATGTGTTGTTTCATTTTTTAATGAGCTTGACATAGGATAAGAAATATGCTCTCAGACATGGTTTCATATTTATGCAAGCTTGAAACCAAAAAGGTAAACTTTGCTTGAAACAACCTATTTCATTTTTTAATGAGCTTGAAACATAATATAGACTACGCTAAAAAAAATGCTCCTACCCAACATGATATCTATAGGTTAGTAAGCTGCCCCAATACATAAAAGCTAGCGAATTAATTCCAGTATGATGTCCATAAGATGAAACCATGCCCCTAGTTTACCTATGATGGAAGAAGCTAACTAGAAGAAGGGTAAGGAATTACAAGAACATGCGGAACATTTAGGAAAGTCTGGTTACTAGGAAGCATACGATGGTTAGGTGTAACAAAAGAAAGCTGATCAATGGTCACATTCTTCCCATCATGGGGAAAATGCATAAATCTAAAGAGTGTGGTAACTACAGCCTTCATGGTGTAAACATAATCATTTCCAAGAAGAAGATTAAAATATAAAGTACCTTGGACCACCATAACATCAATATAGACAATTTTCCCTCCTAATGTAATAGGAAAATGAGGAAGGATCCCTAAAGGTGCAGTAGGTCTACAATTAAAATCCAGTATCTGATCAGTGGCTGGCACAAGCTGAGGTGAACCTAAAGCTTTCCAAGCAGTTGAGGATAGAATACTAACATAAGCCCCTTCGTCAACAATAGTGCATAGCATCTGCCTAGAAGTAACATTCACAACTATCTGGAAATGAACACTTGAATGAATACAAGACTCTATTAGGTTACTCCAGTCAAAGGAAATAACCTAGTACTTGGAGAGGGTTCTGGAGAAATAGAAAAAATTTCCTGTGTCAATAACAATCAGAACGAAGCATAAAAACTTCAGTAGGTTTTAGTTCATTCTCTACTGGAAGAGAAGAACAAGACGAAGATTTGGTCAAAGCGACTACTTCAGTCTTAACACTCTCTAATGAAAGAGTGGGATTGGGTGGAGATGATATCGACTCGACCACTTTAACTTCACTCCTCAAAGGAAGAGTGATATCAACCACAGATGAATCCAAATTGACCACTTGGAATTCACTCTTGGAAGGAAGAGTGGGATCGACCTCAGATGAAACCGAATTGACCACTTGATCAACCAACAAGGAATTGAGGGATAACTTACTATCACTTCTTGGAATCACATTTTTATGTTCAGTAATATTTTCCGACCAACATGAAGCTTCATCCATGCTTGGACAAAGAAACATACGATGCATAGCCTTTCATATCAAATAAGGATACAAGACTTTACCTTTACAACCTTTTACCAATGGGTCACTAGTTGAGGGAGTATCGTCAACATGATGATCAAAGGTTGATGAAATAGATGGTTTGGACTTTTTAGACCACTCTTCTTGTACACGGGAGAGACTGGGACACTCCTTAAGAAGGTGGTCCTTCTTGAAAATCTTACAAGGGAACTTGGATTTCCTGGGTGTTCTCTTAGAACAATCACCATCAAGAGTAGATGGTTGTTGTGTTTTCTCTTTCTTATCCTTCTTCTTCTTACCCTCCCCTTTTTTCTTCTTCTTATCCACCTGACTACTAACTGTAGAGCTTTGGTCAAGAGAAGAAGAAGAAAGGGATGAAGCCGCAACCAGTGAAGAAAGAGAAGGATTAGGTTGAGGTTGATCCTCTCTCAGAGGAGAGGTGAAATTTGATACATTAGGTGTAATAGGAATTACTGGATTAAACATCCAGACTGGTAATCATATATTTAACCCAATAAGATTTAGAGTGGTAATAAAGGGAGGACCAATACCTTCATTTTGAGGGAATACAAAAGGTACACCTTGGAAAGGGACCTCTTGATTGGTAGTCCCAGATGGGGATTCCATCTCTAAACTCTCTAAAAACCCCCTAACTACCACGCACAAGCAAGCACTACTCAAACTAAAAGCAACAAGAAAACATGTGAAAGGAGTGTATAAGAGTTAGGAACCTCACAGGATAGGCCAAAAGGATAACTTAGATGGTTTGAGGATTCCTAAAAGGGTCTCTCGATATATGCTAGGTATGTGGGAGCTCAAATCCGTAGTGGTGTTGTCAAATGCACAATCGTTCGACAAGATCCTTCCAATATACTACTGAGTATGTGAAGTACCTTTCGATATACCTCAAGGGTACGTGAAAGGCTGTTCGATATACCAGACATATGTGGAAGAACTGCAAGCCCCTGGGATACAGTGCTGGAAAATAATGACAACTACCATGCTTATCGACACTGAAACATGTCGCTAACCTAACACTCAAATTGGTAAAAGTTTTAACCTAGTACTACCATTAATTTTATCTTTTGCGGTTAGGGGGAACCATGGAGTGAAAACTTGAAATTAAAGAAGATGCACACTGATATATATGATAATGTAAGTTTTCCTCTTCAATGATATTCTACCTAAAAGAGGGAGAGAGATTTACGTTTCTTTCCAAAATGCACACCCAAATGCAAATGCAATTCTATCTTTTCAAACATAAAGTAAAATATCAATGCACCCCAAACAATCTTTAAAGCAATTAAAAAAGAGATTTAGAGAACATCTAATATAAATAAACCAGAAATGTTTCCTATCTTTTCATGCTTGAAAAAGATGCATAAAAAGTTAATGGAAAGATGAGTTCACTAACGTTTCCAAATTAATATAACTATAATGCACGCAAAGTAAAAAACATATATTTATTCTTAATGAAAGTAAGATCCCTAACTTCAAACAATCAATCAAAAAACAAGAATAAAATCGTTCAACAAGGCTTGTGAATAAAGAAAAGGAGAGAGAAAACTAAAACTTCTCTTTGGAACAGACAAGGAAATGAAGAACCAATCTCTCCTACCAAGCACTGAAAAACTCAGCATGCAAAAGGAAACAAAAATCACCTCAAGCAAATAAATACTCAAAAGAACATGGATCACTCACACATTCCAAGTCCAAAACAAACCAAAACATACCCATGAAATTGAAATGTATATTTTCCAATTCTAATGAATAATATCTATAGAAAATAGAAAGAGGTTTCAAGAAAAGAAAAGAATGCAAAACCCAATGCAAGAAACATAAACTCTTCTTTGAATGAAGAAAGAATATAACAATTAAAGTGACTATAGATTTTTTTTTCAAAAATAAACTTCATTTTCATTAAAAAGTAAGCCAAAAAACACTCAGAAATCAAAAGACATCAGCCAAGTTTTGAAATGACAAAGGTGTGAAAAGACCTACCTGGCACTACTTCCAGAGGGTCACTGACAGAGCGGTTCTACATGAGCATTGCTTCCTGATTTTTATCATAGGCGATGGCATCGCTTCCTGCTAACTGATTTTAGGTGGTGGCACCACTTATTGCCCACTGGACATGCGCGGTTCCTTGTAGATGTACAAAAACAAAAATATGGAGAAAAAGAAAAGTTAAATCACTCTGAAACTGGCATGTAAATCATGAATTAACAATAACTAAGAGCACAGAAGGTCAAAAAACTCAGATCTGAACAGATCTGAAGATACCAAACCAAAATCCCACTAGATTAGGTAGTGGATCTGATTGAACTAATAAATAAAGGGATCTTGTATTTCAGACAAGTGTGTTTGAAAAGACTAAGGAAGATCAGATCAGCTGAAGCTCTTCCCCAATGGAGTTGTAATATTTGTTGCTAGGAATTTTGCACCTTCTGTGGACAGAATTTGTTCCTCTAGTTTGAATGATTTATATCCAAAAATAATGGTTCACAATAAGGTTGGAAGACTTTCCGTAGAAGCTATAAACACCTGGAATGCAATATTTGATGGAGTGATGTGGTTCTTATCTTATGACAAAAGGTCTCAAAGAAAAAACCTGCATAAACACATCAAACACACAAGAGATCAAAGACACCAGAACATCATCTATAGATCTATGTCAGTGAATAAGGAATCTGAGAATAACATGCAATATTATAACATAACAAGTATATGGGAAAGGAACCAACTTTACATTAATAAAATGAAGAAATAGTTTACAACCAATGCCTTAGTGTTGATATGCTCTCTCACAAAACCAACTTCTTGTCCCCTACAGCTCGCTCCAACTTGCTCCCTCAAGCTCTCTTGAATGACTCATGCCAGAATATCAAAGCAACAACATAACATTACTCTCTTCTCAACCATGGAGAGTGAGCCTGCTTTTATAGGCTTGCAATGGATAGGGATGGTTGAGAAATTGATGAGTGAGGTGTCTAGGAGATCCTATAAGGATGGATCTAGAGCCCAAGTGACCCTAGTGATCATGGATACGAGTGCCACGAAGCCTTCTTTCGAGAAGCTTCGTGAGAACCTCTCTTTTTCAATTTTTACCAAGGGCACTGCTTCTTGTTCACCATGACAGAGTGGTTCTAGGCAGAACTATGCCTTGATTAAAGGGTAAAGGTGGTGCCACTGCTTACTACCAACACATTACAAGTGGTGCTAAAGAAGGTACCACTTTTTAACAAAAGGGTAGAAGTGGTGTTGTATTTTCATATACAAATTTGATGTTTGGACCAATGTTCTTACTTCACAATTTGGGATTGAGGGAAACACTGAAGTTTGGGATCTCATCACATGTTGATGATGAGATTTAGGTATAACAATAAGTGTTATATCAAGAAATATGAAGAGAATATATGAAAGTTTGACCCAAGGGAATATGAAGCATTTTTTCTCAGTTATTCATCAAGAAACAAATCCTAAAGATGTTATGACAAAAGATTACAAAAAAATGTTGAAAGTATAAATGTTAGAATAGATGAAGCAAGGCCTCGAGAAACCAAACAATAGACAAAAGGAACGGAATGCAATATACAAGATGAAGAATAAAAAAAGAAAAGTAAATGGAAACAAAAATCCAAGATGCACAATGCCCATCAAGGTTTATGCAAAAGAACCATTCAGAAGGCGTGATTCTTGGTGACAAAAAAGTGGAAAGACAAACTAGGAGAAAATTGGCAACCATTTATAAACAAGTCAATCTTTTCCTTTTGTCAAAATAAAACCTATTTTTTTTAATAGAAGTAAGTAAATATGAGACTTGGATTTCTTTTATGAATGAAGAATTGGATT
>LPNX010565029.1:44445-75382 GCA_001517045.1 Pseudotsuga menziesii | reverse complement strand
GTAATTAATGCTCCACTGATGTCAATTAAACTTAGGATAGTGGTTTAACTAGGCCAATTTGACCGAAAGAGTGTGTATGATGGTAAATGTCTCCAACATGGATCAACTTGAGTAGAACTCAAATTGGGAACTTATCCTAAGACCTAAATACAAAAACTTGATTGAAACAAAGTGGGTCTTTATAAATAAGTTAAATTAAGATGGAAAAGTTTTTTAAACATATGAAACATTGGCTTTTAATGGATATGCTTAATTTTAAGGAATTGACATCGAAGAAACCTTTGCAGTAGTGGATAGACTAGAATCCATTAGAATGATTTTAGCATTCACATATTAAAAGAATTTCAAGGTTTACCAAATGGATGTCAAGTGAAAATTCCTAAATGGAAACCTAGAAGAAAAAGTGTACATTGAGAATCCTAAGTGATTTCAACCAATAGAAGTCAAAAAATATGTATTTAAACTGAAGAAATCACTCTATGGTCTGAAGCAATATCATAGAGCATGGTATTCAAGGCTCGAAAAAAACCTACAACAATAAGGTTTCAAAAGAGGAGTTTTAAATAGTAATATTTACATCAAGTTTGAAAATGAAAATATGTTTATTATTGTGGTTTATGTATATGACATCAATTTTGGAAGTGATATTGACGATTTAAGTCAAACATTTGTAGAAGAGATTCAAAATGAATTTCAAATGTCTATGCTGGGAGAGTTGTCATTCTTCCTTTCTCTATATATTTCCCAATCTAAATAAGGAATATTCATTTATTAACCTAAATATATTAATGAATTGTTGAAAAAATTCATAATGAAATATTGCACAACTATCATCACCCCCATGGTTATATGATGCAAATTGAGCAAAGATGATGAATCAATGGAAGAAAATCAAACTCAGTATAGGTAAATGATTGGAAAATTACTATATGGGATAGCATAAAGGCAAGATATTAAGTAGGAAGTAGGATTGGTTGCAATATTTGAATCTATGACAAAGGAGACACATGCTCATGAAGTAAAAAAATATTCAAATATCTAAAAGGAACTTTGGACATTGGAAATTGGTATTCCAAAGGTGAGGATTTTAATTTTAAAACATATACTGATGCATATTGGGTAGGTAATGTTGATGATAGAAAAATTACAAGTGGAGGAACATTCCTTTTGGGTAACTCTTAGTATCTTGGTTAAGAAAAAAAGAAAACTTAAACTTCTTTCTCCATGACAAAAACTAAGTACATTGCAACAACATCTTGTTGCACTAAAGTTCTCTGGATGAAGCTAACATTGAAATAATTTAAGGTAGAATACAAACATCGAATCTCCTTAATGTGTGACGATACTAGTTCTATAAACATATCCAAGAGCTCTGCTAAGCACTCAAAAACATAGAACACTCCAATAAAGTATCATTTTCTAAGCGAACAAGTTTCATAACATATTTTCAAGCTGAAATACATTGCTACTTAAGAAAATATTGCATATATATTTAAAAAACACCTTCAAATAAATACATTTGAGTATATACAACAAAAATTGGGGTATTTTCTATCCCTAAATAGATGTGGTAGCTCAAGGGAAGAAACCCTTTTCAAATGGTGTGGTGCTAAAGGTAGGCATGGGGATTCTGTACATGAAACAATGTACATACACAAGGATAACCATAAGCTAATGGGGAGAAACCATTTTCCATTGATGTAAAACTAGGATAAATTGCACATGGTGATAAGTTGCATATAATGAAACTAATAAAAGACAAAAAATTCATAGAAAAAGAAATGCACAGAGAAAATATTGCAGAAAAAACATAATTATGTCCAGACAAAATTGCATAGAAGGGGACTATCTACAGGTTTATTAAATTTTTTTATAAAGGATCCATCAATAAAAAAGGGGGAGATTGTTGGAAATATTGATGTCGTTGATGTCAAAGTAAAATAAATATTGTTTTCATTAATGCTAAATACAAGGGGAGACTACATATAGAGATTGTAAGATGACGATTGTTGGAAATATTGTTTTCGGATGCCTAGTTTTGATACCTTATCTTTGAAGGAATTTTTCATCTAGATACAGAGAAAAAATATATGTATAGGTTGAATTCT
The DNA here is from genome assembly GCA_001517045.1 of Pseudotsuga menziesii. Lineage (NCBI taxonomy): Eukaryota > Viridiplantae > Streptophyta > Pinopsida > Pinales > Pinaceae > Pseudotsuga > Pseudotsuga menziesii. The sequence continues at coordinate 73,274 of LPNX010565029.1, read as the reverse complement.
TAGAAATATTATTATGACTTCTTTCCAATACTATATGAAAATCCCTATAAATCCATGGGAATGAGGAGATATGAATGAATTTGCAAAATTGGTCCTAGCCAAAATGTTAGGTTTTCCCTGCTAGGATATCAAACAATGTTAAGTCATCCCATAAAGTTATTTAATAAAATTATAAATAAGTGGAGAGCTCCCTCGTTTGATTTTTTTTATGGAAACACTCTTGGATCTCTAAACAATGTGCACACTTGTGTAAGAGGAATACCTTCGAGGGTTTGAAGAGGGTTTTGAACATGTTTTCGAGGTTTTTGATGATATTATTGATTATTTTATTTTGAATTTTTTTATTAAGGGTTTCTAAGGTTATCCAAGGTATAATATGAACACCTTGTGAAGAGGAAGGGATGTTTTCTTGCAAGATCTTCTTTTGATGATATACAAAAGTTGAGAGAAACACATAAGTTGAAGACTATGGAATAGTGAAGATTTCCTTACATAGAGCAAAGTGACATAGAAAAGAGTGTGACAATAGTGAAGTCTTTCTTGTGCAAAGTAGAGTGTGATAGAGAAGATTCATAAAAGCGTGTGACAATAGTGAAGATTGTGTTACATAAATTAGAGTAGAGTGTGACAACTATGAATATTTTCTTGGGTATAGACGAGTGTGACAAAACAAAGTGTTATAGTAGTGAAGATTATCCTACATGGAGGAGAGTGTGACAAAATGGAGTGTGATGGTAGGGAAGATTGTTTTATGTAGAGAATATTAGAGTGTGATGGTTGTGAATATTGTCTTATGCGCACTAGAGTGATATGGAGAATAATGTGCAAGTAGTCTTGCACATAGTATAGTGCAAAACGGAAGGGTGGAGTGTGATAATGCAAGTAGGTACATTGGTGTACAAAATCTAGAAATTTTTTGCAATGAAAAAGATTTTTTTTTCACAGGAGTTAGATTTTTCTTTGCTAAGTATAACATGCAACAAGAAATCCATTGCAAAATAAATACTTGAAGTTATAAGAAACAACATACTATTGAATCCAATCATAGATACACATGAAGTTACAAGAAGTGTAGAGGTTGTGTTATAGTGAATCAATAAGGGTAATTGATCTAAAGAGAAATATTTACATAAAAATTAGCTAGGTTCCTATTCAATATTTGTTGAGTCGGTGCTTAGATAAAGAGAATGGTTTCTTTAGCAATTTGTTTCTTGCAAACATTGTATCAATGAGTTGGTTCTCAACTAAGGAGATTCATGTATCCAACAACTTGGTTCTTGCGAAACTTGAAACAATAGGTTGGTTCCTATAATTATTGTAATAGTAGGTTGTTTCCTAATCAAGATTCATAAATATAACAATCATTGTGGATTTCTGTCATTTGGGGTTCAACATTACATTTGGTGTTCTATTGTTTGATCCTACTTGTGTTTACTATTATGACTTGATTGGGAGTGTTTCAAGTAATAAAAGTTACATTATATTGATTCAAACCCCCTCTTTGTATAACCATAAATCCAACAAAGTTATGCATGATGGGAGAATAAATACCTCCAAGTTGTAGAAATATGGAAGGAAACATGTTTATTTTCACATAAGTGTGAATCCATGAGGAACTAATTTGTTTTCAAAAAGAGAAAATGATTCTCTTGAAAAGAGTTCATTGTCAGAGATATGATTTTAAGGTGGGATCGGATTTTATTTCTTTGATAATGTGATTTTATTAAGTAAGTAATCCTTGCATTACAACACTCTCTCTTAAGGATTACACTAATAAAAAAAAAATCGCATTCTGACTGAAGCCCATAGTTACATATATCTTGTTGGTGAATACATCACTTAGGGTCCATAATAGTAAAAAATATTCGGAAAATATCAAGAACTAGAGAAACCAAATTAATCATTTGTTTCCATTTTTTGACATCTAAAACAATAAAAACATCAAATAAACACATATCTACATAAATATGAAAATAAAACTTATATATAAGATGTATAAAATGTCAAATTGTACATCATGATTACCTATATATGCTAAAATTCAAATTGTAAAATCTATTATTGATAGAATGATACACAATCCCATCAAATGATCAAAATAAATGTCTCATGAGGTGAATCATCATGACTCATGATGCATCTAGATACTACATAGTACAATGATATATAATAGGAATTCTCAACTCCATCTACTCATTTTATGGGAAGGGGCACCACTCTTCCTTCATAAAAAATAGGTGGATATGTAGGTGTTGAAAACTACCCCATACTGATTCACCTACCCCCTCCAAGTATTGGAGAATATTCCAATAATTGGTATCAGATCTAGTTTACCTTAAGAATAGTTTAACCACCAGAAGGAATATCATGAACATATATGGATCAACAAGAAGGATTATATTCAAATGGTATTCATATATTTGATGGGAATGAATAAGTGTTATGGATTATTAGAATGAGATACTACTTGATGGCTTTAGGGGTGGATGTCTAGATCATTGTTTTTAATCTCCACACTGATCCAAAAAGACCACCAAAATTTGTAACAAAAAATGAGTTAAAGAAGAATAATGCAATGTCAATGGATTCCATTCTTTATGGGTTATCATATTATGTGAACATCAATTTAATAAAGTGTACATCAACTATAGATCTTGGGGACAAACTACAAAATGTTTACAAGGTCGAGGAAGAAGAAAATGAAGAACCATGTGAAAAAGGTGAAGGAAGCTCATCCAACAATGAAACAAGAGATGAATATCATTAAAATAAAGAGACACATTATAATTATAATACTATTTAATGGATCATTACTTCCATCAAATATTTGAATACCATTTCAAAAGAATCCTTGTTATTGATCCATATTTTTTCATGATCTTCGTTTGAGCGGTTAAACTGTTTTAAAGATAACCTAGATATGATATCAATTATTGGAATATTCACCAATACTAAGATAGTGGTGTCGGGGGGGGGGAGGGGAGGGCATGATTCAGTATTGAGAACTTTTCAACACCTACAAAACCACATATTGTCTGTAGAGGAAGAGTGGTTCCCCTTTCCCATATAAAGTGTAAAGGGAGCTGATGATTCCTACACCATTATTCTAAGGGTTTCTTCACCTTTTTCAACAACATTGATTAATGGAAACCTTATGGAATTATTTATGGGTTTTACCCATATTTCTAAAAACTAAAGTGTCTCCTTGTGACAATTCCTAAATATATTCCATAAGGGGCCCACTTTGGAGTTATATACACTAGTAGTTTGAAATCAATGAAAATATTATTCAACATTAGGTTCTCTAGATGTTCGATTAAAATAGGATATTGATGAAGATTGACCACTTTCAAAAATTTCTCACAAAAACATATCATAGGTGAAAAAACAAACATTTTTACATTGTTAAATCCAACAAAGAGGGAAACAATCCAGAACCTTATCCAAATAACTACTTGAGGAAATATATTACACAAAATAAAACAAAAGTTAAAATGTTTTTCCCGCAATCGATCATCAAGAAAATGGTTTTCCATTCTCTCTAAATAGATATCATGGAATAATAAGGCATTAATCCATGAATCAATTTCCATTCTGATCAAGGTAATAATGAACCATCAAATCACTTTATTTCTAGAACATATCATGACCATTAAAAATTAAATTTGTACAAATGCATACTAGAGAAACACACTTTACGTAAAGAAAAATTATACCAAGTTGATCTTAACTAACTCCTATGTGTATTAATATGCTAGCATTACCTCTTAGGAGCAACTTATGGTAGGATTTAAGGACTTATAAATGTGACACTATAGTATAACGAAGGAGCCATTATATCCTATCCCCTCTTAATGATCCTAAACTTCAATTTGATGCAAATTTAAGGTTTTTTGTTACACCAAAACCTACAAATTTTAGTAAACTCCAAAACCAAGGACATAACATTGAGTCGTTTGTTATTCCCATGTTCCCAGGGTGGAGGATATTCCAAAATATTAATTCTAAGATGTACAAATATTAATCAACATCACTAAAGGAATTGATCCAACATCTCCTCTAACATAACTCAGGGCGATTGAATATGGCTCAAGGATTTGATACCATGCCCAACTAACATAGGTTAGTTCTGAAAGATATACCACCTTAATAAAATTCTCACACAACTATATCATAGATCAACACACCGTTATTTTTACATTGTTACAACCCTAAGAAAAACTCCAAAATTCTTGAGAATTGAACTTTTGGCGGCGGTTTGTAAAAACCTGCCTCCAATTATTAAATTCTCATGATTTTTAGAGGGGGTTTTAGAAAGAACACCCCTAAATATACGTTTCAAGGTGGTTTCTAACCCCCGCCTTAAAAAAAAAAATCANTTAAAATATAATTTTTTTTTTTTTTTTTTTTTTTTGCGGGGGGTGGGGGGAGTTAAAAGGACTACCCCTAAATATATTTTTCATGTATGTACTCATCCTCTTGAATATTACTGCAATGTACCACTAATTACCATATAATTCACCACTAATTAACCTCATAATTGACCCCGAATTACCCCAAGTTAGCCACTAATTGCACCTAAATAACCCTTACTTATACCACTAATTACCCCTCAATAATATATTCTTACCACTAATATTGATTTCTTTAAGAAGTGTCACGTGGATGTTTACTTATGGTGGTCACAAAAATTAACAATGCCATATTTTTATTGCCCTACATAGCCTCTAAATGGTCCCTAATTTTCTAGAACCAAAATCTCATGGAGATACCCAAGGAATGCTTCTAAACATTCATAGATGGCATATTCCCTAGTAAACCCATTGATGTAGACTAGTGTGATTCACACAAAAGGATTCGAAATCGGCACATGCCACCATGAACCTAACTAAATGCTCAACATCATGGGAAACCTTGGTTTAGATAATCCCTTGGGATTAAATGGCCCCTACTTACCCATAATTGAATAAGATAAAGTACCCCTTCTTAACCCATAATTGACCCCTAATTACTATGAAATTATGATTCATAGTAGCATCTTGAAGCTAAGATAATCCTCACAACAAAATAATTTGACAATACAAGAAGATAATAGTGAAAAGAGGAAAAATTTAACACATAGAGATGGTGCCAATAACTGAGTTTTATATTAAATTACAACATTTAAATATTTTTGGAACATGATGACATTACATTAGGAGAAAAAATTTAGCCTTTGGAGGCACATTGGTGGCATACATGAAGCAGGCTTACATTGGACCTCAAAATCCCCCTAGGTGGACCAATAGGCTCCCAAACACCCTCAAACAGTAATGAATGGTCATATGGACGTTGGTGAGGCATTATGAGTAATACATGAGGGTATATTAGACATGGTGGAGTGGGATTGGCTCTAGGTAACAATAAAAGTTCCAAAAGGGCCAATACCACCCAAACACGGTGCATAGGCGCCTCTGGTCAAACCAGATCTATGATTTAAGGAGTGGGAGAACCAAAAGGGACCAAAAGGTAATTAATGAGGGTTATCAAGCTCTTTGTTGACAAAAATTTGGGCACTAGGTTGAATTAATGGTCCAAAACCCCCAATAGCCTTAGGGAAACACCATAAACCAAGTTTGGACTATCTCGCATAAATGAAAACAAATAAAATAATCGTATTAGGTGATATGATTCCTATGGTGCTAGGTTTTATTATGTTCTAACACTCCCCATTAAGCTTGAATTAGTGTAACCACATAAAAATTGAGTCCTTGGAAACTAGGGCTCAAGTCATCTCTTACAAAATTTTATTAGTCCATATAACCAAGGTAAGAAGGAAAATCACATAGGAATAAAACCTCCCCTCTAAACTAGACATGGAGAAAATATGAAATTGGATATTAGTAATCACATTGTGTCACCCACTCAAAGGAGTGATATCATAAATGTGAATGTCTTCTTAGTGAATCTTTTGATGAAGATGTCAACAATTTGCTTTGCATATGGGAAATACTGCAATGATATTACCATGTCATGCACTAAACTCCTTATGTAGTGCATGTGAATCTCAATGTTCCTGGTCCTCTGTCTCTGTACTAGATATGTGGATATCTTGATCACACTTTTAATGTCACACCAAATGATAGTGGGTGAATCAAATAAAAAACCAAGTTCTCCAATAATTCCTTGCAACCACACACATTGTGTAGCTTCATTCACTGCTCCTATGTACTCAGCCTCAACTGATGATAAGGAAATAGTTTGTTTTTTCTTACTTGAACATTATATGGGACCATGTGAAAGAATGAATACATAACCTGAAGTGTACTTTTTGTCAATGGAATGTCCATCCCAATCAGAATTAGTAAATCAAACTATTTCTAGTGGATATGCTCGAAATGGGTTTTGGGATAAGTTGGTTGTGCAACATCGCGAATGTTGCGCAAGCTCAAAGACACTGCATAAGGGAGAAATACAATATTTTATGTAATTTTGTGTCACCTTTTGTATTTTTTGACCATACTTTGTGGATATTGGTCATTATTTCGTAGAATCAGTTAAGAATTCATTAGGAAGTTGTCTAAGTGGACCTTGAATGTAAAGGTGCAAGCCTATAAGTAGTTGAATTGCAGTTGTTAGGGACATTTCTTTGTAGAGAATATTTTAGAGCTTTTGAACTGATATCTATTAATATGTGAATTGTTTTGGAGAATCTATGATTTTGTGCAGAAGTAATATGACAAGAAAAAAGTTTCCCTGAATGATTTTGTTCTTTTCCATTTTTCTGTTTTATTATCTTTCACAATGCAAATATGAATATGATGTGTATCTACGACATGGATCTGTAGATGATGCAATGTTTTCTAGTTTTAAATGATGTTATTCTATTGGATCTATTTGGGCATCAAAATGTTTACTACAATTATGATTGAATAATGTGATCTGTTACTTGAATGCATAAGTTAAATGATCTATTAATATTGTGCTAAGAGGATAAGTTTATGTCACATTGTCCTCTCCTATTATGTGAAAACTTGGTTCTGTCAGCTCTCCCTCAAACATATTGGGTGTACTTCATCCTTTGTGCATGTTTTTTTGAGTTGGGTAAAACCTGTCTGGGCCAGTGCTTAGGAAGATCGTGATGGTTTGGTTGTCGACAGAGTGGGAGCCCCTATCGACTAGTTTTGTTGGCTGGGTTTGTGTCAACAAACGGTTCCATTATCGAGACCTTGTTGCGACTAAGGAGAGGATATGTGGCATCCAAAAATACCATAAATTCAATATTAGTTTGACTAGAAGCTACGAGAGTTTGCTGAGACACAAAACCAGAACCATGGATTGGTGACAGATAAGTGGTTGGAAATATACATAAATGACGGTCTACACAAGTATTTTTTCTCTGAATTCCTTATCATCTTGTACGATTGGTTGGCACAATTCACCTATCACAAAACAAACTTCCAAGGAGGTGAGCAAACATCCTGGACCCCTGAGTTGATCCAGGTGTTGCAGGAAACTGACAAAAGAGCAACACAGGTTGTTGAAGTCTGGTTGGATAGTATCTTGGAAGGCTATATCACCAAGTTTTCATTTGATACTACTAAATCCTAGAGTGAAGAAAAAAGGGAGTTCTTCAACGAACCATGAGGTAGGTTCCTATTGTATTTGCAATTATCAATTAAGATGCTTGTTTGTAAAAAAGGCATACTGAAGATGCACATTGAGTAGTAAAACTCTAGTGCGTGGAGGTTGTGGATACCGTGAAGAAAGGAGGGAGAGGAATGGAAGGATAAGGGGTAGATGGGTGCAAGTTTCGATGAGATTGTGAGTGAAGCTAAGTAATAAAGTGGTCTTACGAGAGGAGGAGCAAGGTTTTTGACAAGAGAAGAGGAAAAGGATAGGGGAAGGTACTAATGTGATCGAAACGCAAGAGTGTAAAGGAATACCACACGGGACGAAGAGACCCTACAATGATGAAGAGGACAATGAGTCTACGCCCAGGATAATGGTAAGATTAACCCCCAGCAGCAACATTCCCACACCTCCGTGCACTACACCGCATTTAGGAAGAAACACAGGTTCCACGTCGACTTGTCTGATGTGCCAGAAGAATTCTAGTAGTAGATCAACATCTCTAGGAAGAAGGCCCAGGATGGTAGGTAGCGAAGTGAAGTTACCTTTTTTCCATGGGAAAGGGAATAAGGATCCATAACAATATTGGTTCCTATGCAAGGAAGTATGGGCTGTCAGACAAACTATAGATGATGATGTTAAGAAGGGCCAATTGGCGACAACCCTTCGTTGTCACGGACTGGATTGGTACATGAAATTTGTACAAGTTCCTACGGGGACTCTGGTGAAGACATTGGTAGAAGTTAGGAGAGGAATTATTGAATTATTCATAAAATCAAAATATGAAGTGCAATACATTACGTAATTGAAGGAAATAAAGCAGTATCCAAATGAGACTATTTGGAATTTTTATCAAAGATTCAAGACACTAATGGAAAGAGTCAGTTTTGAGATGAGTGACATTCAGCATAAGGAATGGTTTGTTGCAGCGTTACTAACTCATATCAGACTACCACTGATGTAGCAGAAGATCACGATACAAAGCGAGGCTTTGGATATTGCCATGAAGTTGGAAGCTTCACTCGTTGGAGAAAATGCAGTTGGTATGAGCCAAATTCAGACGCAGTTGGTGAACTTGACACTCTAGCTGAAAGACATTAATAAGGGAAAGAAACAAGACAAGGATCTCTGGTGCACTTGATGTTGCGCATATGGACATACCAGGGATACTTTCCTATATTTTTGAAACTACCTATCATCAGGGGCAGTGAACCCATTGAGTTTTGGAAGTGTACCATGGTGTTGCATTTGTCAAGTGTATGGGAATCAACAATAGGAGTGCGGGTACATGCATAAGATGGTGACGAAGCCGAAAGCCTATACTACACATTTTACCGATCTTTCGAGCATGAAGATAAAGATTGTCGTGTATATGACCTAATCTAGGAGAGAACATATGACTCATACTATTAAAAGGAGAGGATCGTCGGGTGGTACCGTAGTCGTAGTTGTAGGTGGTGAAACCACCACCTCAACCGTAGTATGTGCCACCACTAGAGATGCATTTCATACCACAACAACCATAGTGTAATCAAATGAAGATGGATTCATAGCAGCCACAATACATTCATTCAGCCTAGTATGTTTAACAACAGCCTAATCCCCCACAGAAAAAACTTGCTCAACTGTAGTACCAGCATCAAGGAGGATTCCAAGGATGACGAGGAGGATTTGTTCTAGGAGGAGGATGAGGTCGCATACCTGTCCAATGTTATAATTGTGGTGCACTGGGGAATTATTAGAGAGATTTCCCACAATTGCAGTGTTTGTGTACATATTGTGCTGTGATTGATAACACTATTGAGAACTGTCCACATCTAATTATGAGGTGGCATTCCAAAAATGTTTCGCAATGGAAAAATCAAAACCAATTGCAGAGCTAGAATCAGTTGTAGAACCAGAATCAAGTACAAAACCAGAACCAATTGTAGAATCAAAACCACATTCCAGTTCATAACCAAATTCCAATTCAGAACCAGAATACAAATCATAACGTGAATAAACTTGTGAATCCACCGATGAACCAAAATCAAGGACTAATAGTTGTGATGATATCGGCAGAGCCCAGAACGTAGGATATTGATGGTGTTTTCGTCACTCGCGGAGGTGCAATAACTAGTGAAGATAGTATGATTCTACAAGTTCGGTTAGCTGGAAAGAAGAAAGTCTAATTTGATGTCAACGTAGAGAAAGATACATTCTTTGAAGCACGAGACAAGATGTGTAGGAACTCGGGTAAGTTGCCTATTTAGGAAATGCCTACTTCTTTTTATTCCACTTTGGAGCCAGGACCATCATGATAGCATGATACCATGTAGCACTTCTTTGAGAGTTTCTTTTCGCTATCAAGAGATCTCAACGCTCTTGCCGATATTGAGAGTCTACTGCATTGATCAGCTAAAGGGAGGAAGGATTCCACGGTGAATTCCTTACATAAGAAAAAGACAGGGAAAGAAATGAGCATGAACATACAAATTGGGGACTATAAGGTATATTCAATCATCCTGGATTTAGGCTCAGATGTTAACATTTTGACAAGACAGACATGGCAAAAGATGGGGAGCCCAACATTGGGCTAGTCTCCAGTACAATTGCGAATGGATAACCAGGTCATAGTAAAGTTGATTGGGAGAGTTCTGCACCTTGTTTTGGAAGTGGAAGGTATCAATAACTATGACAATTTCTACATGATTGAATTTGTTGATGGTGGAGGCTCCTATCCTGCATTGTTGGGTATTATATGGGCCAATGACAGTATGGAAATGATCAATTTTAAGAAGAGTGTAATGACATTTGATAATCAAGACATCAGATTCATTACTCCGATGGATCCAAATGAAGGGCGAATATATATTGAGTGAGTGAAAGATGAAGTTTTTAGAGGATGGGATCCTGCATATAATATTTCATAAGATTATGTACATCCGACTGCTGACAGTGAACTCAGTTGGCGCAATGCTAGCTCTGTGTCTTTTGACTCTGATGATGCTTTAGAGAATTGGAAAAACCACTTGCATGAAGTGTCACTACGAAAATGTGGGATTTACTACACAATCATTTTTCTATTTTGCGACTGAGACCATTGAGTTCCCAATTTATGAAGGACTTCCTGAGTTATCTGAGTTTCTTGTTGAATTCAAAGATAAGGTGTCATAACCACAACTGTTACTAGCATTGGAGGAAGCACTAAATGCTACTCCAACATGATGGTGGGTGGCCCATAAGAAGTTGATCACTGGATGGTCACAATGTCAAACACTGATGACAGTTCACTTTGGAGATGCAAAATTTTACCATTCTGGAAGATATGATGGCTGAAGCAGTCCTGGTGATCACCTGATTGAGTGTCATACCTTGTGGGAATCATGAACAAATGATGAGTAGGTCCATGGCTTTGTCCACACATTGGATGAAATGCCGTGATCTTGGTATGTATCAGTTGAGTTGCGGAGAGAGATCACTACTTGGGAGGAAATGAAAGTTTACTTTAGTCACACCTTCAGTTTCATGAATTCCAATTCGAATGTTCATAATGTGATGTATCTCATTCGTGATGTTGTTCTAAAGGTAGCACCGGTCACATATCTAGTGGATCCGCATGCACATTGTCATAGATAGTCGATGATGGAATGTTATAATATGTCAGGAGAGTTAGATGATGATGATCTGCATAATATCAATATTCCAAAAATAGAAGGGAGTCAGGATGTTGCAGCACCAGATGTACAGACGGATCCAATGAATCAATCGTTGAGGATAAGAAAGGTCAACATTGGGATAGAAGAGAACTCAAATTTTGTGAGTGTTGAGCACTACTGGGATGAAGAAACAATGGCAAAGACTACAAACTTGTTCCATGAATTCCAAGATTTGTTTCCAACGAAGTTTTCTGAGATGAAGGGGATAGTGGGGGATTTAGGAGAGATGAAGATCCCGTTGAAGCCAGATGCAAAACCAGTAAGGCAGAGGTCGTATCGCCTGAATATGCGATAAAAGGAGAGGGTAAAAGATGAGCTTGAAATATGTTGGATGTTGGAATAATTAAGCCAGTTGAAGAATCAGAATGGATCAATCCAATGGTAGTCCAGGACAAAAAAATGGGTGAAACTCATATCTGTTTCGACCTAAGAAAACTGAATGATGCGTGTATGCATGATCCATTTCCGACACCATTCACTGATGAAGTTCAAAATGAGTAGGCATTCAAGAGATGTATCCATTCATAGATGGGTTTTTTGGCTATCACCAGATAAGGATCGCAAAAGATGATCGAAATAAAACAACATTTTTTACTGAATGGGGTTGTTTTTAGTACACTGTGATGCCTTTTGGGTTGAAGAATGCACCTGTGATATTTTCCTAGGTTGCTGTCACTGCATTCAAATATTTTATTTAGAAGTTCCTAGAATTCTATATGGATGACTAGATAGTTTATGGTTTGATCAGGGATTATCTAGAAAACCTGCGACTAGTGTTGGAGAGATTTCGACAACATCAGATCGCCCTGAACTCAAAGAAGTGTATTTTTTGCACACCTTTTGGGATACTATTGGGTCAGATCGTTTGCAAACAAGGACTTTTGGTTGACCCTATGAAGATTGCACTGATTTTGAGCTTACCACCACCTACGAATGTAAATATGCTTAGAGAGATGCTAGGGCACATAGGGTATTATCGCATGTTCATATGAGGGTATGTTGTGATCACAACTCCCATGGAGAAATTATAGAAGAAAGATGCAGCATTTGTATGGAGACAAGAGTGTCAAGGAAGTTTCAACACACTAAAATCCAAGATGGCTTTCGCATAGATACTAGTTTTTTTTGGATTGGAAAAAGGAGTTCCATGTTCATGTGGATGCATTATCCGTTGCATTGGGAATGGTGCTCGCTCAACCAGGAGAAGGCAATCTAGATCACCCGATTGCTTTCATTAGTCAGAAGTTGTCATCTGCAGAGAAAAACTATATGATCACAGAAAGGGAAGGTCTGGAAATGGTATATTTCCTACAGAATTTTAGGAATTACCTATTAGGCAGTCATTTCAAGATGTTTACAGACCACTCTAATTTGAAGTACCTAGTCAATAATCCTGTGTTGGGGGAGAAGATATGCCACTGACTACTTCTCTTTTAGGATTTTTATTTTGAGATAATTGTGAATTCGGGTCGCTTGAATGTTGTCCTTGATCATTTATCCCAAATTGATACAGATGAAGAGTCAATAAACATCAAAGACGGATTCCTAGATACGTAGTTATTGAGAATAAACATGGTTGATGATTACTATGATCAAATCATTCATTTTTTGACAATAGGAATGACACTGGAGGAACTTACTACAAGTCAGAAGAAGAATTTGGTGGTGAAGGCCTCGTATTTCCAGTTGATCAATGGACAGATATATAAACTAGGTTCAGATGAGATTTTGTGGCGATGTGTACTACTGCATGAACACATGCATATTTTGGTAGAGGCCCATGTGGGAGTTACTGGTGGACATTATGGAGGATGAGCTACTTCGAGGAAGGTGCTTCACACAAGTCTTTGGTGGCCCAATCTGCATAATGATGCAATAGATTATGCACAGAGTTACGATGTCTGTCAACGAACTAGAAAACCATCGTGGAGGGATGAGATGTCGCAAGTACCTCAGGTGACATTGCAACCATTTGATAAATGGGTCATGGAATTTGTGGGACCAATCAACCCACCTGGGAAGTGAACTAGTGCGTGGTATATCATTACAATGAAAAACTGTTTAACAAGATGGCTGCAAGACACACTAGTCGTGGATTGCAACACTGTGATAGAAACAAGGTTCTTATTTGAAAACATTGTGACATGGTTCGGATGTCCAAGGATATTGATGAGAAACCAAAGGAGTCATTTCATCAATCGCACAGTAAGAACGCTGACAGAGGAGCTACAAATAAAACATAAGAAGAGTACCCCTATATCATCCTTAAGAGAACAAGTCAATGGAGGAATTCAAGAAAATATTGGAGCATGTGCTTACAAAGGTATGTAATGAAAATCACGATGACTGGGATTTAAAGATTCCAGCAGTCTTGTGGCCATATTGCACTAGTTGCAAGAGATTGACGAGACAGACACCATTCAAGTTGGTGTATGGGTAACAGGAAATCATGGCTATGGAGTACATTGTTTTGAGTCTACACATTGCAGCTGCGACAGGCATGGATGAAGAAGAAGAACTGGACAAATGATTAGACTAGTTATTTCAGCTTGAGGAAGACCGCTTTGTTGCAAGTTTTCATCAGCACATTGAGAAGGATCGAGAGAAGGCTTGGCATGATCTCCATATAAAGAAAAAACTGTTTCAGTAAGGAGACTTGGTGTTGTTGTGCAAGAGAAAGTTCATGAACCATCTAGGTAAGTTACAGACGCATTGGTTAGGTCCATATCTTGTTAATTCAATTACTTCAGGATGTACAGTTCAACTGTAGTTGTTACAACTGATTTTACCACACATGGTTGATCACACTTTTATGGCCTTCCCTGTTTGTCTGCAGACTCTTTGGACCCCATGGACTATTTTTGTACATTTTATGTTTCAAATATCATCCCTAAAAACACTCATTATTTGTTGTATGCGACTTTTAATCCCTTTCTCGCATATATACGAGGATATTACCCCTAAACTCGTGTACATCGGGATGTGTGCAAAAGGCCAAATGTTTTTGGAGTTTTCCTTGATGTGGATCTGAGTCACTTGTCCCTTGGCCTTCCATATGCCTCGAGATCACTCGGATTTGACCTTCCATTACCCCATTTGGATACATTGAAGGAGAGGAATTGAAGAGCAAGAAAACTATAGTCCATTGTTGCCATAGCTTGCTTATACTTGAGTCTGCATCCCTTTGTCCCTTGTAGCACTTTGTGTTCTTCCTAAGCTTGCCTTTGATTGTGAGCTTGTTATCGAGAGATGGAGGATTGAGGTGCTGGAGACCCAGGTGGAGGACTTAGTTTATTTGGTTCGTAGATGTGCCGATAGAGGTTGTCACTTGTGTAATCTCTGATTTATTTAATAGAAATATCTTTTCCTGTCCAATGATGTGCATTTAAATGAATATTGAATCCATGGATGTGTTTAATTGCTTATGTATCATTGATTATATATGATAGAGTAGGCCTAACACTATATCATATAGCATGCTTGCCTTGTTTACTGTTGTTGAGAGTAAATTGCTAACGCAAGTGGGATTGGAAAAAGATCAATGGGGATCTACTACAATCGTCCAGAATAAGGTATGTTTTGAGATCCTTTAGTGTTAGATATTGTATTTCTCTTGCATATGGGGAAGGATTGATTTCTGCGGTTTCTCTATCTGTTGTGGTACACCCCAAGACATAAGAAGTTTTCTCCATAACAGAATTGGCGACCATACTCGGGAGATTCCTAGTTGTTTTTATTTGGGGGTTTTCTGCATTCAATGTACTTTTATGGCTCTTATTTCTCTGTTTCTGTGTCGGTCTGGGGGCATGATTACCTAGTAGCATCCTGGAGAAGTAAATTTTGTTTCAGTTTGTCCATTTACCTTATTTTTCTATATTTTTCAACCTATACGTGGGTTTTGCTTTCACAGTCGCATATACACGTGGGTTTTTCTGGAAACATCGCATATGTACGCAAGTTTACTGAGAACAGTCGCGTATGCCCTGTTTTTTTGCTTTTTTCAAAAGATTAAGTGTTTCTTGGTGAGTTTGGATGATTGCTGAGTTTTCTTTGTTGCTTCTGGAGTCTGTATCTCCCCTCTATTTCTGACCAGAGACTCTTTTTGAGTTAATTTTTGAAAAAATGTTCTCATCATTTCATTTCCTGTTTTTTGTTTTGGGATTAGTGCATTAGGTCTCTTTTACCTTGGTGCTTTGCTTAGATGTTGTCTGTAAGTGCTTGCAGAGTCTGAGGGTTGTAGAGTCATACTTTTTTTTTTATCTCATTTAATTAAAAAATACAAAAGCATTTTGCTTTTTTGCATTGTTTGCATTTAGCATTTTGCATGGTACTTGCATTAGGTTTGCTTGGTGAATATTAGTTGGATTTTCATATAGGAAATGATTGCATATACATTTGAAGGAAAAATTTTGCACTTCACGTAGTAGCATACCCTATTTTTCATTCGACGCAATGCATTTGCATTGATTGTTAGGTGTGCATTTTACTTCTTGTTGCATCATAACATCATTAGTTGCATGACCATTTACCCTTTGAGTAATAAATCCAATTAAAATCAACGTATAAATAAATGAATTACACTCTTTTGTTTTTTGGGGTGCACCAACAAGACTAGGTTTTAGGGTATTGGAATAGTTCATTATGAGTCAATTCTCCAAGACCACTAAACAAAACATTTAGGTGTCTGTCCAGGTGAGAGTGTGAAATCCTTTATATAATTAGTGTTCTCAGGATCCTCCTCTTACAAGGGATTTAAGCACGAGGTAGTGTGAGCGGTTATGATTGGGATGGCCCTTGGTTGTAACTGAGTAGGACTGGAGATATTTCCAGGATTGTATTCGTATCTAGGGGTTCTTTCGAGATTTTCAGGATTTTCTACCCTACTCATATGGTCAATTCCACTTGTTACTATCCGCTTGAGCATTGATTATATAGAGGTGACCTTAGTTGCCTTACTTAGGTTATTGAGGGGGTATTTGCATGGGTTATTCTGCAGGTGTCCTGGCCAGGTAGGGGTCGAACAACATAGTCGTTATATGCCTGAAGCTGAGGGCCACTATAATTGGTTACGAACCTCTGCTTGTTTTGTATGGGAGTATCAAGACTCTCCTAGGTGAGACATACCTGCTTCATTCAGGAGCTCACATATCCTACCCTTGTTTTCTTGTGATTTGGCTTTACATTTTATAGGTGTATGCTATGTGCATGCTAGTTTTCCTAGGGTTCATGTGATTAGATCGAGTCATTTTTTTTTAGTCATTGTGGATCCAAGCACAAAACCCTGCATTCTCGTCATTTAGCAGGACTTCTACCTTCCACATATCCTCCTCATTTGGGAGAGAGAAGCAGACAGTCCGAGTGGACTACTTCTCACTTTGATTCACACACCATGGGAGATCATGAGGATGAGATTCCAGAGATATCTTCTCCGCCTCACGAGGTTAGGGAGGAAGATCCTATTAGCACATATGATGCTTCACATGAACAACCTTCATGATTTGGTTATGATCCCTCATTCATAGGTTGTCGGTATTGGCTTCTAGGTGACGAGACTCACCATGAACCCATAAGCACTAGTCATGTTAGATATGACATGTATGATATCCCTGCACCTGATTCGGCACATCGTATTGAGTCAGAAGTTGGTCCTAACACTATGCCTGGGGGAAACCCCATCCCTTTCCATGCAGAGATATTTGGGGGCACTAGTCACATTGCACCCTCCATCCCTGTGGTGGAGGAAACTTCACATGTTCATCCTAGACCTAGTGTTGGTAATCATATATGGATACCAAAACTGAGATGAGTGAACATTGGGAACACAACTTACATTCCTTCACATGTTCCTTTGTCTTCAAACCCTATTCCTTTGAATGCATTTTTAACGACTCGTCCTCCCCCTATTTCATGTGAGCCTTTAGGCTAGAATGTTGCTACTAGCCATGTCCATTCTGCGACTGCTCGCACGGTAGTACCTCCTGTTGTGTCAGAAGGTCATGTACCTGTTTCTGGATCATCTCATGTTCCAGCTTCTGGAGCTTCCCATACCCTTAACTATGGATATTCTCATGGTACATCCCATGGAACACCTTATGGAGCTTCTCATGTACATTTGTATGGACCGCACTATGGACAAAATTATCAACCATGTGGGTACAGGTATCAATAGCCTGCTTAATATTCCAATTATGGTTGTGTAGCGCCTCATAATCAAGGCACCCCACATCGTAATGCTTCCATGCAACCCTACATGGGTCAAATGGGAGGAGCTTATTATGGACAAGGCCATGGTAATTATATAAATCAACCTTACACGAATCAAAACTACCAGGGAGCATGGAATATATCGGCTCAACCTAGGCTCCCTTTCCTTCCAACTTTGAACTTGCCTGACTTGTTGAGATTGATGAATGATCCCATGTCTCATAACTCGGCATGGCTGGATGTCCCCAACAAGATTCCTTTGGACATTCCCAAGTTCGAAGGTAAGGCTGGTGAAGATCCTGGTGATCATGTCACCACTTTCCACCTTTGGTGCTCTTCCAATTCCTTACATGATGATTCCATTAATTTGAGGCTATTTCAATGCACCCTAATGGGCCCTACGACAAAATGGTATATAGATTTACCAGGGGGGCTTACGCTACGTTTGATAATATTGCACTGACTTTCCTTAATCATTTCCAGCTACCCGTATGTTATGACGTCGGTACCGAACTCTTATCGACCTTCCAGCAAGATAAAGCCAAACACATTTCAGATCATATTCAAGAGTGGCGTAGGTAGAAATGGTTAATCAAAGCTTTTATACCACCAGATTTTCTTCTTGAGTGGTTCCTCAAAATTTATTTCCTTACATAGCGAAGGATGTTTCGACATTCGGAGTTCAAAATGAGGAACATGCTATTTTTAGGGCACAAGAGTTGGATTTGATCTATGCTCAATATAGACTTTTGTATAAGATTATACCCAATGCTCCTAGGTCCAATTTCAACCCCAAGGTCAAGCCTGGGCCACATGCCAATCGTATTGTGCGTTGTACAAGTACCAAACCCTTGGACTCGATTGTGAAACAAGTGAGCCAATTTTCAATTAACCAGTCTGCGTCAGGACAAGCTACGGATTCGTCTCAACCTACCCAATCGATGAATGTACTTTCCGTGCAAATGTCGAACTCGAAAGGAAACAAACATCCTGGAAGGAATAAGAAAAAAGGAAAAAATAATCATAAGGGTGGGAACAAGAACGAAAAATGCTAATAATAATGACAAGAACACTAATGTTGGGGGTGACAAGAAGTCTAAACATAAGGTGAATTTTCCTTGCAAATTGTGTAAGGAGGACCATCTCACTCACGTGTGCCCTTGTATGGAAGATTCCTCGAGGTTCATGGCACAAGGCTTAGCTTTGTTAACTAATCATTTACCCAACAATCAAATTATGAAATCAAGGACCATTAATGTTGATTGTGCATCGGGTGGAAATCAAAACCCGCCGGAGGCCACTAGTGGTCACATATCCATCAACATGATGAGTGCTGCTAAGGTTGTGACTCCTACGAAAGACTATGGTTCGTCACAACCAGACCTTGGGAAAGAATCCTCCCCACCCGAGAGCCCTTTGCGAATCCAAAAGCCTATGGATAAACCTAAATCTCCAGCTTGCATTCCTAAGGGAGTCTTAAAGTGTTTGGGGCACAATCCTATTGCCCGAGCTGCCCAGAACTATTCAGTTGTTGAGGATTTGGGCTAGACTCCTTGTGCAATGTCCGTGTTAGAAGTGCTTCAGAGTTGTCCTCCGCAGAGGAAAGATTTGTTATCTTCTCTTGGGGTTAGTGATGATAACTCTTCTGCTATGATCAAATTTGAAACCATGGGAGTACAACCTTGCTTGCCTTACTATGTGTCTCTTTTGATTCATGTAGAGTGTCTTAACAACACTGTCAAGTGCACTGTCATTGATGAAGGATTTTCTGCTTCCGTGATGTCTTTGTCTTGTTGGAAGGGCTTAGGTTCTCCTGAGTTGTCTCAATACGATACTATGTTGACATATTTTGATGGTAGATCATTTCGGCTGCATGAAATTCCTCCTTACTTTAAAATCCAATTGGGAGGGAAGACTGTCGTGATTGAGGTCGAGGTGGTTGATGTGCCCCTTGACTACAATCTTTTGCTGGGTAAAAATTGGATGTATAGTATGCAAGCCATAGCTTCTTCCCTCTTTCGAGTGATATGCTTTTCGTTTAATGGGAATATTGTTACAATTGATCAAATGTCATTCCAAAATCTGAGTGTCAATGCATCATCGGGAGCTTCTATCCCGATTATCGATCATTCTCAGCCGGCAACTTGGAGTGTGGGTGTAGGTATGTATCCTTCTCTTATGGGAACCTTTAGTTGTCCTGCGCTCATTCTTATGATTGGGTCTAGTTTTGGTGGGGCTTCATCCTTGTTAAATTCGGTATCTTTTTGTACTACCCTTATGGAATATCCTTGGATCCTTCCTTCACTGAGTACTTTGAGTATTCCCACTGAGACTAACGTGCCGTTTCCTAAAACGATGGTGGCTTATCAAGCGAATCTTAATTAGGTTGCAGAGCCTAGTCCTTCCTCTTCATGGACAAAGGAGGAGGACCCATATGTGCTGCTGGCATGAGTAGTAGATTCATCTCACTCACATGATTGCATCGATGATGTTTTTCCAACGAATGAAGCTATCCTTGAGGCCATGTCAAGCATTGAGCAACCTTGGGAGGAATTGCATCATCGATCATATTTTCTTCCTAAGCTTGATCGTATGGAGTGTGATGAATTTAGGGAGATTCTTAGCGAGAAGATTGGTAGACCCATGGTTCCATTAATCTCTCCTGGTCCAATGGATGATGGAAACATGGCTAATGTGTCACCAACTATTCCTATCAATATTTCTCATGATCCTGGAAAGGTTGAGAATGTCTACATTGGGGTGGATTGTTCCCATGATGAGATCAAGGAGTATATCACGTTATTTAAAGAGTTTCATGACATCTTTGCATGGTCTGCAAGTTTTAAACCTGTGTAGAGAAGAAAATCATACATATTCCTTTAAGAAAAATAGAGATCACAACACATCATTCACACATAAACACAGAGATTTACCCTGGAAACCCCTAACCAGGAAAACTAGAAAGCCTTGGAGCCACACCTCCTATTTTCTCTTCATTCCATTATGAAATCCTCACAATACAAAATATAGGTATTCAGCAACATCCAAATACCCTAATCCATTAACCTTGATTAGAAAAAGACTCCAATCCCTTAACCGGGATTAAGTTACATATTTTTAGATAAATTCTAAAAATAGCCACAAACAACTATAAATAGCCATAAAATCTATAAATAGCCAAAATAATATAACGCACATGAAAAGAATATAATGCACCTCCCCTCCATATGCACATGCAAAGAATATAACATATACCCAAGAATGTACACATGATCTATAATTCTAAATATCATAAATACATGTATGAAAATCTTGCATACTCATACCCTTGTATCACTAGTCTTCATGGATTTTGGCTTCAATCTTAAAGTAGTTGTATACCAGATTTGTATGAGAGATATTCTATGAGTTTGAGAATGTTATGAAAGAAATATATGACATATTACTCTGAAATTTAATTTCCATATCCTTTGTGGGTTGAAATCTATGAAACTCATTTGTGAAAAGCTTGCATTCCTATGCCATTGGATCACTAGTTTCCATGACTTTGGCTTTAATATCAGAGGAGTATTATATCATATTTTTGGGAGTTTTTTCCTTTGATTTTTATGCTGTTTGGGAATACACTTTTATTCCATATACTACCACCATGTTTCATATTACTCTCAGAACCATATATGATGCCTTTCCTATGTCAAAGTCTAGCTAGTAATGTAATTTCTATGAAAGTTACCCTACAAATGTTGCATATCATAAGAAATTTGAATAAATTAATAAATATGATAGTCATTGATGTCTGACACTCATTCCCATACTATTTTCTAAAATTTGGTAGGGTCGTAATTCATTTGGAGAGCTAGTTTAGCCATCACCCTTGGGGGGATTTGAACACAATTTCCTAGTAAAATTGCATTGTTTTACCTTAACCAAAAAAAAGTTTTCAGAGGTATAAATTCTGATACAAAGTGTCCATATACCATATTGGTATGTTATAAGATTCACCATACCCTTACATTTCAAAGTCGGTACCATTTGGTGAAAGTTGGAACCCTCTAGAGTCATGACTAGTTAAGCCCAAATTTGCCACAAATTGTGCCTTGTCTTGAAATTCGAAGTTGGGACCATTACATAATAATAATTTTAAATATAAATGATTTCCATCCAAATTTAAAGAAAAACAAGAATAATTGACACATTTTTATTTTAAAAAACCTTATTTATTGACACGTCACAAGTTTCCATTCTCAAAATATATAAGCAGATTGAGATCAATATTTTAGGGGTGATGTAGTGGATAGGGATGGCATTATAATTAACTTTTATTACATTTAAATTCATGCAAGAAGATATTATCTATTACCTATATTATTTAGTTTTGTTTTGTGGACTCACTCTTTTTTTCTTATTTTAATTTTTCCTAATTTCAATTCATCTTTATATTGTTGGGGATGTATATTATGATCATTTCAAATATTGTATATATAACTTATTACTGATTGGTTATGTATTTATTTTTGTAGTTCATTGAGACTGCATGCATGTTCTTTCCTTTCTGCTAATGTAGTAGAAACTCTTGGGATCCTTCATGACGTCACTAAGATGGCTTATAAAATTCAATACACGAGGGACCTAGCTTCCACTGAACACATTAAACAAAAGGTACGATGCAGAACTTTGTGCTCATTGTCTGATGAGTGTTGTATTTATGTTGTAGCATGTTTCATATCATTTTTTGCAAATGAACTTTAATGATATGGCATTCTGAATGTATTTTATGGATTCAGCTGTTTGTAAAGCAGTATTGGTTTGTCTCTATTCAATTTACATGATATTTAAATTTGGGCTTTTAGAGTTTTATGAAAAACAGAAACAATTGGTACTCATGGTAGAGTGTGTTATCCTTTCTACACTGGCCTTTGATTTTAATGTGCAACATACATACAAATATCTTCTTAAAGCAATCAAGATATTTACAGTTTGATGAAATTCTTTAGCAAAAGTAACATGGAACTTTGTGAATAATGGGTGAGTGTACCATTATTATATCCTTAATTCTTCAATATTTTATACTTTTTGGATTACATGCATCTTTGAAACAAAGACTAGAAAAATTATTTGTGTTACTAATTGTTTACGACATTGCTCCTCCAGTTCAAGTCAAAGAATATTGTTGCTAGAGATACCTTTCTTGTTGCTAATTTTTTTAAAGTTAAACTGCCGTCATATGGAGAGAGGCATTGATGCTTGAGGAGTTTATTGTGGCTCCTTACCAGCTTGAGGGATTGCATGTCTACTCTTATCTAATCTGGAGTTTTTGTATAGTGTTCAAATTTCTAATATGAAAAAACCTTAAGGATAATGTGATTATATCTAAATGTTATATGTTTTTACTCATACACAAAAACTATTTCTAGGTGAGATATATTTTAAAGTAGTTGAATAGTCATTGTAAGTGACTTTTCAACTTATACCATGCATGATTACTTAGTATAATTTTTAATTTGTGTGTAGAGGTTAGGAATCAAATGTTGTAGCTATAAGAAGGAACCAACTTTCAATGGAAACATCCACTTTAAATGACATCGACTCTCTTCAAGGTGTGGATAATAAATTAATTTCTTCATTTAATAATATTTTACAGCTTTAGTCAGGTTAAAACATTGTATCAAAATCAATTATTGCAAGAAAAACCCACCATTTATTTGTTAAAACTATTTCCTTCACAACACTTTGACTTTGATGATAGTGTAGGTCAAGCACCAAATATAAATCCATGTAATACCAGTGCTGCAAGTAGTACCATTCTTGGGAGTCTAAATCAAGGTTCATCACTTCCAATGGTTGTTACAAACTGGTAAAAAAAGAGCACATCTGAAGCAATAAAATACTTAGCTACTAAGAGTAAACTAACATCGTTAGGTAGCTCCAGTAAAAGGCACAACATAGATATACATGAGTAGGAATATGCTAATATAGAACATGGAACACATAACCAAATCGATGGATAAACTTATCCCAATCGTCGGACTAAATATCAGATGATCGAAGATGTAGAAAAAATGAATTTTGGGGAGTCTTTCCCACTTGTAGAATGCCTTGCAACGTAATTACATGATTGTGTTATGTTTTAAAATATAATGTTTTTTAAATATTTTTTTATATTCATATAAACTTATTTATAATACAAAACTAATAGTGAACATGTATACATAATTCCTACTCTAGCCTCTCTCCGAAGCTTACTAAAGAAAAAATAAAATTAGAATACACAATAGGATCCAACTTCTTGGAATCCTTGATTAATAATGTTCCCTTGGATAACAATTGATGGTGAACCTCATCTATGCAAAGAGTAATAAAGGTAGAAATATAGTTACTTTGTTTATCAAATACACTTTCAGTTTATTTTCCAAAGAATAAATAAAGAAGAAATCCGAATACAATCCTACAATACTAGTAATTGATTCTTGCATGGGGGAATATCCATCTCCAAGTAAAGCAGGTTTGTTCAAGAATAGATCAATATGTTTCTCCTCCACAAATCTCCAACAATATCTAGCAAATATACAACTCCAAAAAATGTGCTTGATCATTTCTGGTATTTGGAACCTTGGGTACATCCCGTATGAAAAGATATACTTAGACGAACTGGCCTTTGAAATGATCCCTTGATAAATAACCACCCAAGCAAACATATGCAACGTGTAGGAAATTCACACCAACCAAACACTGTGCAGCGTACAAACCCATTGGGCCTCTATATTTGATGATACCCATATAACATTAAGTACTGGATAGATGAGGTATCTTTTATGAAGTAATGAATACACACAATGGAAATCATATGGTAACAACAATGCACCAAAGCTCCACTGCCAATCCCTCTATAAATTCCTAGGCATCCCAATTTTCAACTTAAACAAATAAGACTATGGAAGGAGGGAATGCAACTCCATGATTGAGGGTGATCTAAGGCCAACAAATTGAAATATTGAGAAATTAGTCTCCACTCATTCCATGAGAAGTCCATAGAGTCCCAAAGGTCTTTCCAGTAGAAGATACCCTTCTAACCCAATCGACGCACTTGAAATTATGACAACTCTACAATACAAACTCCCTAACATCACCAACTCCAAATCAGATGAGATACAATGTCCCACCCAAATTTGTTTCTTTCCCATTTCTAACAAATCAATCTAGCCATCAACTTCTAGGCTTCCCAAATACTTCTGAATAGAATAGATCCCCCAACCTTGAACATTGAAGGGGAAGGGATGATGTCGTATAAGACAAACTTGTCACACATCCTTCCTAAATGTTGTGTTGACATAATTTTATACCTAAATAGAAGTTTCCAAGGTGTTGGATCCTCAAGACATCGCACCACCCACTTGGAAGCCAAAATATTTCCCTACATTACCACATCAATCAATCCCAAACTCCTCTCATCCTTGGGAAGCGTGCAGACATCCTACGTGACTAGTATTAGAACTCTCCCCCCCCCTCCCACCCACATACTTCAACCAAAGATAGGATCTTGAAATATGCTTAATCCATTTGAATTGATCCATACTGAGAAACCAACAAGACATAAAATACACGTGTCCAGCCTATAGAATACACCTAACAACCATCATCTTCCTTACAAATATGAGATCATTTTGATGCCATACATGTATTCTTTGAAGGCACCAATCCCACATATACAGAATACCAAAATACAACATATATAGAATACCAAAATACCACACAATAGCCCTCAGGTGGATAAATGGCCAAGCCTCAAGAAACCAAGTTAGGAGTGAGTCAAATCCAATCAACCAAAATTCAATTTTGTGAGTACTGAAAATGGCTCCAGAAGCCTTGCAATTTGTGTTTAGACAAGATAGATCCTTATCTATTGAGGCTTGCTGATCAACACTAACAAAAATAAGGAAGTCACCTGCAAAGTGATTACTGACCATATTCAAATCATGTATAAGAGAAATCCCTCCAATCTTCCCAACAATCCTTGTTGAATCCAATAAGTATCCCAAATCATATGCAATCAACACATACAAGTATTGTTCCAAGGGGAACCCTTGTCTATAGAACATTATAAAGAGATCTAGGGGGAATAGAGACTTATTGAAAAAAAAAAAATGAAGCATTGGAGAACATCATGCTCACCATGCCAACATATCGTGAGCCAAATACCAATATTTTTTAAATCTATTCAATGAAGGACCGATCCATCTAATTATAGTATTTACCAAAATCAATCTTAAGCATCATACACTGTTGTCCTATGTCCCCGACCTACTCCATAGACTTCCAAAACAAAATTTTTGTGTCTAGAATGAATATCCCCTACACAAAATATGTCTTCTCCCGGCACACAACATACCCGGAACCCTCATAGACAAATCCTTGGCCACAACCTTGTATGCTATAGAGAGAAGGGTAATGGGAAACCTGGAACCACACATCCCATTCTTTAGGATTAACTTAATTAGCCCCTAATTAAGAGTCTCATAAGGGAAACTATAAGGAAACACTTCAATCACTAAACAATAAAAAAATTTCCTAATACATTCCCACATGGACTTATGAGAGTCACATGGAAAACCATCCAACCCCGGATATTTTCCATTCTTGATTAACATAAGAGTTGCATGAAGCTTGTTTAGTGTCAATTTTTTCTCTAATTTATCCATGTCACCAATGACAAAATTTCAAGGAAACAACTTTGCAAAAAGAATCCCAAGCTTCCAAAACACCATCGGACAAGGGATATGGTGTAACGATAACCTGGAAGTGATCATTGAACATGCTACAAACCTCAGTTTCATCCTGAATAAGGGAGCCATATGCTCTATAAATCCAAAGCACCCTATTAATTGCAACCTTCCTTTTCAAGATGTCAAAATATAACTTGGATCCCTCACAACCCTCCTAAATACACTTTATATGTGAGTGGACCTTGGATCCTCATGAAATGTACTCCTCCCCTTGTATGACTTTCATATCTAACTCAGTTCCATCCTATTTAAGACAGACCTTATGTATGTCGTCTTCTAGAAATATACAAACATCTAGCATCTGTCAAGCCTCCCATAGCTCCCTCCTCCTTTAACAAGCCATCATCATACCCCAACCTATCATGAACTTGACAATGTGCTAAACTACCACCTCCCACAACAACATCCAACTTCAGAGCCCCACAAGGTAGTGAGAAGGGTTCCACACCCTTTTAACTAGGTCTTGAAAGTTAACTAACTATGGATGTGACTCATTCAATTTAAAAACTCAAGTCATAGGGGAATCCATAGCCACACCTATAAACATCATTGATTGGATCGACAGATGATTTAAGCTAGTGAAATCCACATAATGAATCTTTCTTGAGAACACAACCTACCCTTTGGGTCCATAGAAACTATCTAGTCGAGCATGTACTTAGTACAAACCCTTTCTGTAGTTTTTACAGTTGAACCACCCACCATAATGGAACCCCCTTTTGATGGAAATTGGGGTCTGATATTTGTAATTCATCCTTGCACTGGAACCAAGCCATGGCATCATTGGATTCCTACCACCGCATATGTATCCATCCCACTCGACCATGTTAAATTTGTCATTGAATATACACTATTCAATTGGTAAATAAGAGGCCATATAATCCCATAACCGACATTATCAGAGTTGGAATTTAGGGCATATACAACACAAAGTCCAATTACTTAGTCTTAAATCAAGAGGATGAGCCAAACACGCCTATCCTCTAGGTCCGATCTTGAGGCAACTATCAAAATATTTAAGAAAGGGGAAAGAGAAATATATACCCCTCCACTCCCTTGATAATACTTTGAGTTGCAAAAGGGCCCATTCCAATATAATCTCATCATGTTTCATAGCTTGAATC
Organism: Pseudotsuga menziesii; assembly: GCA_001517045.1. Classification (NCBI taxonomy): domain Eukaryota; kingdom Viridiplantae; phylum Streptophyta; class Pinopsida; order Pinales; family Pinaceae; genus Pseudotsuga; species Pseudotsuga menziesii. The sequence continues at coordinate 45,857 of LPNX010565029.1, read as the reverse complement.
ACCATGAATCGATCTCCTGTAAGAAGACCACGTCCAACCAATTTTTTTGCCAAAAACTTTGCAAACACTACGTGCGACTAGGAATCGTCATCCTCCTCACATTCCAAGACATGAAAGATATATTCATTCCAATATGATATGCTTTTTAAGGATAATATTATACTATAAAATTTGACCATCTTAGAGAACTCAGGCACATGTGCATCCACTGATTGGAGATCACATATTTGTAGGAATTTTGCTACAAACTCATTTCGCTAGCGAACTCATCCTTCTATAGGGGGAAGAGATTACCTTTTTCTTGGAAGTATTTTTCTGCCATACTTTCTCAACTTCCATACTATTATTTCCCATTCAACACTCATCAACCTTCATATTTAGGCCTCTTGGCTGAGAAATCATAGGTTGGCCATATGATCCTGCCACATGATATGAAAGAGGATCCTTAGGGGAACCAAATATATATGGACCACTGCCCCTATTGTCTCTTAGATATTCTCCTCCTAATCCTAACCATGAAGCTATATCTAGGACCAATCCAAAGCCCACACCTATTATTGTACCTATGTTTGTCAGTTTGGCACCCACTCTTCCCTCACCAACACCACTACCAACAAAACCCAAACTAGATCTTGACCTCCCATGTCCAAATATGCTAGTACCTATACCCTAATAACTATCACCACCCATCCCAGGATTCGAGGCTAGAAAGGTGCAACCTGAACTTGAAACTATAATTGTGGATGGTGCTACATCCCCACAACCCTAGGCCTATGCTGATGGTGAGGGTATTCACAAATCAAGTGGTCCTCAGCTACATTCCATATATCACCCAACCATTCAAGCAATTAACTAATCCTTAATTTAGAGTCTTGAATTCAACATGGTTTTCCCCAAAACAATTCTCTCATACATGTTATCAAACACTTCATGTGCAATCTATAACTAATTGTTGTGCATAAAAAAATTGGCCCATGTAGTCCTAGTGTTGCAACCTTGTCTCTTATACCAATATTTCACATACTTGGAAGCCTCTTCCCACTGTTTAGACCATAGGATACCCAAATCTATATATAAATTATTCCTTGATACCAATTTCGAATTTCCAATCTCTTGACTTGTCATTCCATTAATTTTATAGTGGAATTATTCAAACATTAATAGGAGTCAATTATATAAATTTTTAATTCTAAGAATGAAACCATTCCTACCATGAATGTATTCAATCTATGCTTAGTAATTCATACACATAGATAATTTCATAACCACAATTGAAACAAACAAGTGAAAAAAAATAAGGTCCATGGCATTCATGCCCAATTGAGGAACTTATCTTTTACAGGTAAATGTCCTCCAACTAGTTGCAAGTGAAGGGCGTTCCTCCCAACAGTAGGCACTTTGTCAATACTGCT
>LPNX010565029.1:2260-44422 GCA_001517045.1 Pseudotsuga menziesii | reverse complement strand
CCCCCCCCTCGACACACACAAACTAAAGGTGTAAAACCCCCTCCACATTTGTCCCTACCCCTACACTCATCTCCCATTGTCTTGCACAACACAAGGTATGTGACCCCCTTTTCTACCTTGCAATCCCTCAGGCTTCCTCCATCCCCTTCCAATTCTCTAGCATAGGACGAACATGGAGTCTTTTTTTTAGGGTCCCTAGCAGTATAGGTGCAATCCGAGTCTCTCTTACATGAGTAACAAGCCCATTTGCATCAATTTCTCAGTGTACTTGTGTGAGAAGGTATGAAAGTTAGATTTTTCCTCTCTGTAATAGTTGGAACTCAAATGGAATGATGAATTGGATAAAAAAATGAATGAATGATGGAGTTTCTAACAAGATATATGCATGATTATGTCTTGACAAGTGGCTTCCCCAAAAATGACCTCTTTTCCCTTATTAATCTCACTTAAGATAATGAATCCTTTGATTAATTAAGGTGTCAATTTGCACCATATTTGAATGAATTTGGGTTAGAAATTAAGGTGAATGAAGGTTAAGGACATTAGCTAGGTTCATCATCCCTTAGCCCCTCCCACTTTCCCCACTTGTGGAATCATAACTCCCCATATCTTATTATGATTCTTTTTCACTTGTAGTTGCCATGGATTTTTATATTAACAGGTATGTACACCATTTACAATATCCATGATATTATAGACCATATAAGTCTATAATATATCCTTTGTTTCATTACATACATGTTCACATGTTGGGATAAAAATTGAGGTGTTACAAAACCCGTCTTAGGTAGATTCTCCCAGTCATACTTTGACAATATAATTTATTCCAAAAACTAAAAAACACAACTAAAGTTTATTAATCATCCATTAACGAGACATGGCCACAAGTACCAAAACCCAACCAAGAAAATGTTTATTTGATGAGTCTTTATATTTTGGTAAGAATGTATACTAAGGAATTGGATTAATTCCTTGAGTTCAAAAAACAAGTTTTGGATGTGGTTTTAATGTGGGGATTGTTTTTCAAGGGGTGGAAAATTTGAGTAAGGATAATGGAAGCTAACTCAAGGGTGCTATTCGACAAGTGTGGTATGGGATTGTTGTACCCACCTTGATTTTTTAATATGGACATAGTGCGATGGTAGGGAGGGACAATTGGTGGTGTGGATTTAGCAAAAAGAATAGATATGAGTTTCACCACATGAAGTGAAGACCATTAGTATAATTAAGGAGCAACAACATTGAAGGAGGGGAAAACTAGGATAGCGAGTTAGATTCCAAGTGATTGATTAGTGGAGTAGAGAAATAAATTATAAATACACATGGATCCTTTCATAAAGTTAGGACTGAAAGGAGGCTAATGGATTTGCACATTTTGAATGCACCTTTCCACTTTCGAGTGCAAGGATACAAATGTAAAGTCTTATTCTTGTAAATAGGTTGTTGATATTTTTGTTCTTCTTATTACTATTGTGACCATTGTAGTTAGTTAGGGTTTCATTGTTTCCCCCTTAATGGTTCTCTATTCTATTCATGTATTATGTTTCATCATGGACTCAAGACTAAAGGATAGCTATGGATGATGTATTAGATTATGTTGGAGATTGATGGAATGATTCTCCTTTCTTGATGGAATGACTCGACCTAATAATTACTACTCGAGCCTACACCTTAATTAGTGTATAATAACTCAAGTGCCCCAAAACTGTGGGGACTTACCTAATGACTTGATATGACTTGTTTACATTATTAATCCTCCCGATCGGAACATTGGGGCATGACCACATGACTCAAATACATAATAGAGACATCCCGGAATAAACATCGGGTTACAATGCATAAGATACATAAAAGAATACATTCCGAAGTTACATATACATCAACATAAAGGATAGCTATGGATGATGTATTAGATTATGTTGGATATTGATGGAATGATTCTCCTTTAAAAAATAATTGTCTTTATCTTTTATGGCGATGATGTTTTCATTACTGTTTATTTTATATGAAGTAGAATCATTTTCGTCTCCTTGAATCCTTATTGCATTCTTATGTTGAGATGGTTGTTTGATAATTTTCACCTCCTTAAATCCCTATTGCGTTCTTATGTTAACATGGTTGTTCGAGTTGTGTTGGTATTTAATAATTGAATGTATAAATAATGGTTGCAAAGCAATCACTTAACACTTACATAATAGCTAAAGTGAAAGTATGCGTATTGGATTAGGTGTTAGCCATGATAATCATGTTGTGCAAATATTGTACAAGATTTAATGTTGGTACACAATTTAGGGTGAGACATTCTCCTTCATGGGGATTAAAAATGTTAGCACCTAAACCTACAATGGATTTCCATTGTTGGAAACTAGTGTTGAATTTGGTATAAAATAAATCAATAGATGATTTACATATTGCAATGAATATATATATGTAATATGCTAATATATTTGTTTAAACAACATAATAAATTAATGTAAATATTATATCTAAACCCATTAATTAAAATATAAAAATCAATAATATTATTGAAAATGTTTGATTTTATAACCATTAGTTGAAATTTTATGAAAACAAAGATATTGCATTTACATACTTACAACACTAAAATATAACGTTGCATTGGATTCATTTGAAATAAATGATGTTTCATTAATATTTACACATTGGTGCATTCCACTTGTTAGTCCCTACCCCCGGCTAGCAGGGACTCTTTGAAAGGGCTTGCCGTCTTTTTGAATTAGTCTTCACTTAAACCAAAGCTCATCGACACACAAATCAAAACTATAACCTATGTTTTAAGGGAGTCTATTTTGTCTTCAATTACTTTTTCTAATAAATTAATGTATTTTCTCATCGAAATGGGAACCAAACTCTACTCAAACCAATCAAATGATTTGAGGCCTTATTTGGCCTCAAATCAAGGCAACTCTTATTCATATAAGGACACTACTATATAGTTCTTATGCAAATCCATAATATGAAACTCATATTCGAATTAATGTTAACTTTTAGTTAACATTAGTTTTGCAACATTTTAGGTTATAATTATTTTTCATACAATTATGTTATCGTAGCTAGCTATGATGTTGGTTTGCATGCTATGATATGATGGCAATGTGCATGATATGATATGATGGTAGTGTGCATGCTCGACACCAGGAAGCCTTACTTTGTATCACCTGTAAAACATATCGCCTATACAACATTCAACATGAATGACCTGGCCATAATAGTGCAACCTCTGAATATTCTTACCTCATACTAGAGTTCTTGGTTCTCTTAGAAAAGAGTGTCATAACGAGCCTTGAAGGATTTATATTCTTGTTTAAGAACATTAAATTAGTCTTTCTCTAGCTGCTTCGTTTTTCGCCTGGCTCTTTTTTTCTGGAACCAAATGGCAATTTTTCTTGAGTGCAGTCCCAGAGCTCCTACCAGCTTCTCTTTCCTGCAGGTTTCTAGCGTATCTCCCAATTGAAAACACTTCTCCAAAGTCTTCATTATTCTATAGCACTTGTAGATAGATCCCTCCTTTGTCGACTCTTCCTTCTACAGATTTTTCAAGGACTAGCACTTATCCTAATTCTACCAAAGATGATATTTCTTTGGCAAATTGTGGGTGCGATTCAGAATTTGATCTAGTGGGAGCTGGATTGGAGTATTTTTCTCAGGATAAGGCTGAAGATGAATCTGGACATGGTGAGAGAAAACCCAGAAGAAGACGATCTTACAAATGCGTTGCAAGAAAACGAATGGTAGGGATTTTCATCTCCATTTGGGTTGGAGCTGAACTGTGAATCCACATTTGTGACGTTAAATTCTATTGTGTTAGTTGTGGTATCATCGGGTGCCTTGGAAATAAGGTATTTACATATAACCCTTCTTAGTTTTATTCGTGTGAATTAATCAACTCATAAAGATATACTCAATTCTGTGGAATTTTACGAGTGTAGGGTTCGGTATCAGTGAACTTATCCCTTCAAGAAACTAGCTTTTTCTTTGTTTGCATGCATCTTGCCTTTGTCCAAAAATAAGGAAATGAAATCCACAGAAATGCTGATGTTTCTAAAATATTGAAACGAACGATTTTTAACATAGTGCCTACTGTTGAACTGCCAAAATCAATTCCGGGACACAAGTAAGTAACAATTATCGTGTTACAATTTTTATTAATTTGTTGTGTTTATTCTAAAATTTGATTGATGTTTGTTAAAGAAGTCGAATAATTTGGTTTGGAGACTTGAACTATAGAATCGCATTATCACACAGTGAAGTAAAGTCAATGGTTGAGAAAGAGGACTGGAAGACACTATTGCAGAGCGATCAGGTAATCGAAAACTTTCACCATGATCTATGTTATGAGGATTTCAGTCAACTAGATCTGGATCAATGGGATAAAATGTGACTGTTGTTTTAGACGCATTTTCTTTATTCGCTACTATTAATGCTCGGGCACCCAGCACTAGATCCATATTTTGTAGAACTTAAATTTAATCTGTATAAGTTTATGGCTCTCAAACTAGTGAGGATGCTTCATTTCAATCAACAAGATAAGTGGTTGTCACCCTTTGTGGAAATTGAACCCAGTGTTAGAACAATTACACTCACATCAATTGCCAATTACACATGCAAAATTACTCACAAAAGAGACTGAATATGGAGCCGAACACTAAACTGTATTGAATAAGTGTACAATAGCCAACCCTGTGAAGTCATAGGCTACCACAATAAATAATTACATGAGGGATTCAAATGCATGAATATTCCATTCGAATCTAGTCAAAAGCAAGCTTACTAAATCTAAGCAAATCCCCCATAGTTGCATAAAGCAGTTTCCAAAACTGTCTAGGAGCTCACGAATTGGAAAAATCAATTAGCCAATATAATAGTGGATGGAAGGACAAATAATACATGCTTTTCATAGGAGAAAAGAGTGGAGGATGTGGAGGACAAAAAACAAGTTAACTTCACCTAGTCAAACTTTCCCAATTGCCTTAAAACACTGAAAAAGCAGGCAATAAAGCAGAAAAAGCAGACATGCGCTAAGGAGGCCAGGAATAAAGCAGATTTGATTCCAGGAAGTTTCCCAAGTGCTCCATGACTCAAAATTAGAAAGTTTGACCACTATGGATGTGTAGATGACAACTTGCATAAGGTGGAATATGTAAACTAGACAAATAAGACAAAAATGGATTAATTAATGTCTAAGGTAGCTAACTATGGGTTGATTATTCTAACACCCCCCCTTAAGCCTGAATTATGAGTAATATATCAAAAAATTATAGGGCCTAGAAACAAGGCTTAGTCACCCTTTACATACTGCATGTCCATTTAACCAAGGAAAGAGGCAAAAACCCAATGGGAAAATCCTCCCTTAAACATGGATTGTAAAACAAAATTTGGAAATCTTGTCATCACTCATGCTTCACAGCATGACCAGCAATCCCCAGCATTGATTTGATATTGCTGAATGTATTCTCACAAAAAACTTTGGTGAAGATATCAGCTACTTGTTCTGAAGATGAACAGAAGAGTAGGTGAATGGTTCCATCATGCACAAGCTGTCTAATGTAGTGCATATGGATCTCAATGTGTTTGGTTCTCTGCTTCTAAACTGGATCATTGCAGATTCGAATGGTACTCTGATTATCACAGTTAATAGTAGTTGAGTATTCTGATTCAAATCCACACTCTCCAAGTAACCCCTGCAACCATAAACATTGAGTTACTACATTTACAACTCCTCTGTACTCTGCTTCTGTAGATGAGAGTGCAATGGCACTCTGTTTCTTTCTTGACCAGCTGATTGGACCTTCTGCAAGAATGAACACATATCCTAATGTTGAATTTTGATATGTGCTGTCACCTGCCCAATCACTGTCAGTAAACCCAATCAAATCAAGATCAGATTTAGCTTCATAGAAGATCTCATGTGTCCTTGTTCCCTGAACAAAGTTAAGGATCCTTTTGGCTGCTTTCCAATGGATCTCATGAGGCTGATCCATGTACCTAGAAGCCACACTTACTACATAAGAAATATCAGGTCTAGTATGTGTAAGATACAACAAACATCCAATCAATTTCCTATACAGTGTATTGTTTACCATAGGTGAAGAATCAGCTTCTTCAAGCTTCACTCCTGAAAGGAAAGGAGTCTTGCTTGGCTTGCAATCCTTCATTTTGAATTTTTTCAGCAAATCCAAGGCATAATTGGACTGGTGCACCTTTATTCTAGCTTTGGTTTGAGAAATCTCAAGCCCCAAGAATTGGCTCAATAGCCCCAAATCTGTCATGGAGAAGACATGGTTCATTGCATCCTTCAAGGAAGCAATTTCAACCTTTGAGCTTCCTGTAATGAGAAGGTCATCAACATATAAAACAATGATCATTAATGAACCATTAATCAGCTTCAAATAGACATTTGGATCTGATTTGCATCGAACAAAATTCAGTGATAGTAGAAAGCTATCAATCTTGGCATACCAAGCCCTGGGGGCTTGCTTAAGCCCATACAATGACTTCTTTAGCCTGCAAACAAGAGATGGGTTAGTAGCAAATCCTTGAGGCTGCTGCATGTATATCTCTTCAGTGAGATCTCCATTCAGGAAAGCACACTTCACATCCATGTGATGTACTTCCCATTGCTTTGAAGCTACAATGGCTAAAGCTAGTCTGATGGAGTCCATCTTTGCCACTGGTGCAAAGGTCTCATTGTAGTCTATTCCATGAACCTATGAGTATCCCTTGGCTACCAATATGGCCTTGTAATTTAGAGGTGAACCATCAGCAGAAAATTTGGTCTTGTACACCCACTTACACTGAACTAGATTCCTCCCTGGGGGAAGATCAACCAGCTCCCAAGTGTTGCTCTTCTGGAGTGAGCTGAAATCTTCCTTCATGGATGCTTTCCATCTTGGATATTCTACTGCATCTTCATATGTCTAAGGATCTGATTCAACCATCAGATATAATTTCTCAGCAAACATAGGATCTTTCATGCATAGAGCACTCTCAAATTGAGATCTAGTCCTCCTAGGGTCATTAGGATTTCCAGCTAGTTCTCCAGCTGCATGAATGGTCTTGGCTGCCCATTTTGGCCTTGTAGGGCTGTTAGGATCTGCAATAAAATCAGAATTATCAGACATATCAGAATCAGCATGTTCAACTATCTCTTCACTTACATTCAGAGGTTCTGGTGGTGAAGAGGATTCTCCAACTTCCACTGTTGCTAGGGGTTCTTCTTGAAACTGAACACACCTTTCAATGAAGGATTTGTTTGTGCTCAAATTGATCAGCTTGTACCCTTTTGAATCTTCAGAGTACCCAACAAATAGACACTCTTGGCTTTGGGGCTGCAAATCCTTTCTCTTTTCTGTTGGAATTCTATCCCAAGCCCTTGAGCCAAAAAATCCTGAAATGGGTCACATCTTTCTTGTGCCCACTCCATGCTTCGAAAGGAGTCATACCATCAATTTGTTTATGAGGCACCCTATTCTGGATATAGGCTGCACAATTTATAGATTCAGCCCAGTACTTTGGTGGCAAAGTCTTAGCCTCCATCATGCATGTTGCCATCTCTTTCAGTGATCTGTTCTTCCTCTTAGCAACACCATTTTGTTGTGGTGTGTAAGGGATAGAATGTTGCATATGAATACCTGCATCTGCATAATATTGAATAAACTCAGACCTGACATACTCACCACCATTGTCATATCTGAGGACCTTGATTTTCCTCCCAGACTGGTTTTCAACCAAAGCCTTAAAGACTTTGAAGAGGCCAAAAACTTCAGACTTGTGTTTCAGGTAGTAAACCCAGCAATACCTAGAAAAGTCATCTATGAAAGTCAATGCATATTTGTCCTGACTCATTGAATATGAGGGAATGGGCCAGCAACATCACTATGGATCAACTCAAGAGGTGCAGAGGTTCTCTCATGACTACCTCTCTCAAATTTATGCTCTGGGTGTTTTCCTAGGATGCAACCTTGACAGACTCCTTTGGAAAACTTAATATTTGGTAACCCTATGACCATTTATTTTTCACTAAGATTAGAAAGATACTTGTAATTTAGGTGGCCAAATATTTCATGCCAAAGCTTGCTTGCCTCATTAGCATGAATCAGAAGAGCAGAGGGGTTTGAGTAGGGTAGGAAGTGTGAGAACATGTATACCTTCGAAGTATGATTTGCAACTCCTTTTGCAATGGCTTTACCACTTGAGATCTATATGATCTCAACTTCATTAGGGGAGAATATGACCTTCTTTGGAGACCCTGTGTGGGCCATCTGATACACTGATAAGAGGTTAGAGGCAAGACCTGGAACATACAACACATTTCTGAACTTACCATGATCAAGATCAATCCTCCCTTTGCCCAAAATTTTAGTGAGAGAGTCATCTCCCAGTACTATTGGTGGACCTTTCGACATGTCAAGTGAGGTGAATGCCTCCTTGGTCGAAACCATATGTCTTGAAGCTCCAGAATCAATGATGAAACTAGGTGAGCTTGATGTGCCAGCAACCAATGCATGAACTCTCTCTCTGTCTTCTGAACTTGATCCTCCTTCCCTCTTCTTTGAGCTATTTGGAAGGGAGATTCCATTCTTCTCCAGGAGTTGGGTCAGCATGTATATTTGCTTCTTCATGCAGGAGCTCTCAGAATGATTGCCCTTACTGCAGTATGCGCACTTGCTCATTTCTCCTTTGTTTTTCTTCTTCTGGTAGTTCTTCCTGGAACCTTGAGGCTCCTCCAGAGACTTGTTCTTGTCTCTCTTTTGCTCAGGTGGATTTTTAGCTTTATTCTTGCTTTTTGAATCCACCCTCGAATCTCCAGTAACCAGATCTTGGTCTTTGGATGGTTTGATGGTGCCCATCATCACCAATTTATCTTGTTCTTGTGTGAGAGATTCCATGAAATCTGCAAGGCTAGGCATCTTTTAGGCTCGAGATGTCAACTTTGTGGCATAGAAGGTCGAAACAAACATTGAATAGTCAAGGCCAAGCTTTGAGAGTACGGCCAAGACCAGCTGATCATCCTTCTTTTGGATCCCACATTGTTTTAGCTGCAAAACAAGTGCTTTGAAGTTGGAAAAATAGAGTTGCAGGGATTCAAAGCTATTGGGACTCAGGGAGATCAGTTCATTTTCAATTTTATGTCCCCTCATCTCATCTGTATTTCCAAAAATATCAACAAGCTTCTCCCATACTTCATTCGGTGATGTCAATCCATCAAGATGGAAAAGGAGGTCTTTGGATAAACTCAGACACAAGAGACCATAGGCCTCATCCCTCCTATTGTGCCATTTTATTTTCTCTACAGCTGCATTGGGCTCTGCTTCTGCTGCCATAGTCACTCTGTAGAGGCCTTTCTCTCTCAACAGTATCTCCATCTCTGCTTTCCATTCAAATAAATTAAATGGAGTCAAGATGATCTTCTGAGATTGATCCATAGCTCAGAAATTGTCCCGTCAGTCAGCAAAATGCTCCCAGTCAATGATGTTGAACCTGCAAAACAAATTGGAAGGAGAGAAATCAATATACAAAGGCTCTGATACCATGTGGAAATTGAACCCAGTGTTAGAACAATTACACTCACATCAATTGCCAATTACACATGCAAAATTACTCACAAAAGAGACTGAATATGGAGCTGAACACTAAAATGTTTTGAATAAGTGTACAATAGCCAACGCTGTGAAGTCATAGGCTTCCAAAATAAATAATTACATGGGGGATTCTAATGCATGAAGATTCCATTCGAATCTAGTCAAAAGCAGGCTTACTAAATCTAAGCAAATCCCCCATAGGTGCATAAAGCAGTTTCCAAAACTATCTAGGAGCTCACAAATTGGAAAAATCAATTATCCAAGATAATATTGGATGGAAGGACAACTCATACATGCTTTTCATAGGAGAAAAGAGTGGAGGATGTGGAGGACAAAAAACAAGTTAACTTCACCTAGTCAAACTTTCCCAATTGCCTTAAAACACTGAAAAAGCAGGCAATAAAGCAAAAAAAGTAGACATGCACTAGGGAGGCCAGGAATCAATTAGATTTGATTCTAGGAGGTTTCTCAAGTGCTCCATGACTCAAAATTAGCAAGTTTGACCACTATGGATGTGTAGATGACAACTTGCATAAGGTGGAATATGGAAACTAGGCAAATAAGACAAAAATGGATTAATTAATGTCTAAGGTAGCTAACTATGGGTTGATTATTCTAACACCCTTACGCCCGGTATTGACTCAATTGTACACAGAACCGGGATGGGATAGTCCTTTGCAAGATATATCTCTTAGCTGGGACTCATTGAAATTGGTTTTAATTAGCTGGTGAAACAAATGAAATTTTCTATATTGTCTTTGGTAATCCTCTACCCTGTATTCTATGAAATTGGTTTTAATTAGCTGGTGAAACAAATGAACTTTTCTATATTGTCTTTGGTAATCCTCTACCCTGTATTCTATAATGGTTTCTCTCTATATTTTGGCTTCTCTCTATATTTTAGATATTGATTGTCCTACAACAACTGAAGCTATCAATATAATCAGCTTAGTTTATATACAATAGCCAATTTAGGTTTTATCCATTTAGTCGATTGCTATCAATTTGATCAAATTTTCCCTGTCAACATAAGAAATTACAAAAATTAGAGATGCCCTTTAGATTTATATTGTTGTATAGCATGAAAGGTTTCTTCTACAAATAATTATTTCCATCAAAGAAAAATATCAATCATCTCGTTTATAGGTTGATAAGAATAAGTAAACACTAAACTCTTACCTGTCTGGATTTATAGTTTTCCTGAAACCTTCAAACCATCTATGCCCTTGAACAAATTTTGTCATGTTTCCATCATAAGTATACAAAAAAACATCACTCTCTAGCACCAAAATATAGTCTAATGCAGCAAGTTTGTTCTGATAGTTTTTGAAAGGCTCAAGTTCCTCTTTTGTAGCAAGAGTTAAATGTCAAAATACATTTGGAAATTCATTTCTGAAAGCTCTCATGCTGTCATTGCCATAAATTTCACCTACTGCAATGCAAATTTTGGTTGTTGATGGATAACCCAAGCCTTTCAAGAGAAGTGTAATCTCACGTGGGGTCAAAGGATATCATCTGATTTCTCGTTTTGATCGAACTTTCTTTTTTCATTGTCCTTATGAATATATCGCTTTGTCCTTGCTTTCTTCCAACCCTTTCTTCTTATAGGAATAGTCGTTGCTGGCTTTCTTGCCTCAAATGATTCAATAAATTAATAGGTTGTTTCAAGTCATGAAAATAAATTCATTCCTTCAAAGAAATTCATGTAGCAATCAAGCTCGACAACAAGCATGGCTATATCAACTGACAACAATAATTTTCCTCAAGATCTCTCTACACAATGGAATCAATATCAATATCAAAACAACTGGAGAAACTACAAGAATTAACTGCAAAATCTTTCTAAGTAAGATTTATTATTATTGACGTGACAAAGGATTGAAATTGGTTCAATCTCGGTCACACCTGGTTTTAGAGGAAAGCTACCGAGCTCAATATAGCTATGATCTCCCTCTTTGGTACACGTTTCTTATCAACTTTATTATCAACTGCATGCATGTCACTTGCCATTATGACATGATGCTATATATAAAAAATTACGATAAGAACAAACCAACTCTAAAAGCTATAAACATTTATGGCAAATTATGTATATTGTTTATTAGTTCAATTCAATGATCAAATTGTGCAGTAAAAGGTTTTCATAATGAAGTTTCTTTTAATTAGCTCTTTTATCCAAATGTGATCAATATACATCTCGTAACAAAGTATTTAAATTTTTTCATAATGAAGTTTCATTTAATTAGCTCTTTTCATAATATACATCAATATATTGTGATTGATTGCTTTAGCAGTCTCGAGGTTTTCCTAAGCTTGCATAGTCTGAATTCTTACTTGACTAAGGAGATAAGTGATTGTGTGTCAACATATGTAAGTTTTCCTGGAAGTTGATGTCATTTGAGCATGAAGAATCACATGCATAAAAGACATGATCCATATTATTGTTCTAAAAAACCTCTTGGAATTGTTTATGTTAATAGGCGTTCTCTCTTTTGCATTCAGTGGGGAATAAGTTGTTTTACAAATAATCATAAATTATGTCTTTTAAAACTTTTGAAAATAGTAATATAGGTACATATAATATGTGAAATATATATTACTTTATTCAAGTGATATATATACAAAGCCATGGGTTTGAAACACATATATACATTCCAGTTATAACAAGTAAATAATATAAACAACCCCATATTAAAATTTAGAGATTCATCAAATACATTTTAAGCATTGAGGACATAAATAGTAAACCAGACTATACTACATTGTAAGGATTTCATCGAACAAGATATGCCTTATGCATACTGTAATGTAAAATAAACCAGAACGAAATACCTCTGACGTTATTATAAACACAAAAATAACATAGAGAATTACCATAACACATATTCTTTCTATAGGTAGACACTGTGGAAGGTCTATCGTGTAAACAAATCAAACAAGGTATTCAATAGTACCTGTTCAAAGAAATACAAGATGAGGCAATTGCGTGTAAATGTAAGAGCATCTTCCATCACCTTGTTTTGTTCCAAATGCAAAATGCATTTAACAACTAGCGGCTGGTCAAGCCCAAGCCTGTGCATAGAAGTCACGACATTGCTTCCCAGAACCAAAACGTTTACAACAACACGTTTGTGTAGGTTCTAAACTTGAGAGTAATGTGCTTACCTAGAGGGTAGCCACATGCCTAAAAACCCTAATACATGACATCTAATGCTAATATTGCATAGAGAGCCATTTCCTAATGTTAATATTACATAGAAAATCCATTTCCAAAGACAGGGACTTGCTGCCTTTAACAACCTATCTTGTTCTTACACAAAAGACTTTTTAATAATTGTTATACATTGATTTGAGAGCCTAAATGTAGCAATGCAACAATGTGATTTGCATGTAACAACGAATTATGCTAATAACTAGAATAAGAGCACTAGTACTCCTAATTAAAATATAATAACAACATTCCCTTCAAATATATATCAATATCTATTTGATTTTAAACTAGAATTTTTTTCTATAATTAACATGCAATTATCCATGGTTTATCGATGTTTCGAGCTATCAACTAAGGCTTATCCCCAAGACAAACACTTCAAAGTGGGTTAGGATATATACATACTATTTAATCATATATGATGCATTCGTTCTTTCACAGATATAATATGCTATGCACCGGTTCTTTTATATGCATCAATGCTTCCAAAATACATAATATGCATCTATACTTTCAAAATATATAATACACATTAATGTTTTTGAAATATATAATACGTATGGGCATACAATTGATACCTATTAAATATGTTTGCACAAATGTGCCTTATTGTTCCAAACACATCGGGGAAAGAAAAAACAAACATGTTCTACAACCTTGGGTTACATTTTTTTTAACTTCTAGTGTACATTTGCTAAACCATCCACTAAAACCCTTTATTGTCAATCAAAAAGGTTTTGCAAAGGTCTTTTTATAATTTTATGAGAAACCTTATAAAACCAAAAACCTCTACTAAGTTGTGCTTCCTTGCAGTGAAGAATATTTCATAATCCATATTGACCATTTAATAAATCGATTCAAATGAAGAACACAAGACTCATAATACTCCCAAGTTTTCACAAGTAGAATAATGCAATTTATTTATATATCCAACTCAACTTAGGATCCTATCTACATGGAAATCCTTAACAATTCTATTGGAGGAACCTAAGTTTATTGAATTCATATTTATAAATATTATTTTATTCTTTTCTCCACTAATCTATTTAATATTTCTAATTATTTTCCATTTTTTCTTTTTTTTTTTCTCAATTTTTTTAATATTTTTAATTATTCTCCAATTTCCCTTTTTTCCTCATTTTTAATATTTATAATTATTCTCCGATTTCCCTTTTTTCATCATTTTATTTTACTCGTTGAACTTGTTTTTTTTTCAACTTGATCTACTAAAAAATAATCATATTTATAAATATTTCTAACCCTTTTAAATGATATGGTTTTCTTAGTATCTTATATTTGTTTATCCACAAAGTTTATCACAATTCATATTATCCCAATTTTATATTCATTCTACTTAGTCTCCTTGCTTTTGATGATGATGATGATTAACATCCTGTTAGACCAAATTTGGTGTATCAGACTTTAAGAAGGATAATACTTGGTTTACTTTAAAATCTTGTTTCCGCGCTCAAAAATATTTCCAAGAAGCTTTCCAAGATCACTATAGTTTTGGCAAGTTAGGAGGTCATAGGGGTTTGTATTGTAGCAAATACTATGAAAATCAGATCTAATTTGGGTGTAAGCAAGGCACTCTAAGAGAAAGTGATTTTCATCCTCAACACTCATAGACTCACACAGATGGAAAACCCTTTCCTCCCATGGAGTTTTAGGAATAGACCAACGCCTTGTTTCGCTATAGAGTTCATGAGAGTTCGTTCTATTATTGGATATATTAATTTTCTTCCATGAGCTAGTTAGTACCGATATATAATTCTAATCTTCCAACTTAGGTTAATGACCTCCTTATAGTATCTTAATTTTTTCTTAACCGCTAAATTTTCCTCACACTAGAATTTCTATTTAAACTTAGAAGTAATAATATTTTTGACATTATCAATGTTCTACAAAATGTCATTTTCATTAATGCCCCAATGGTTTAACCAAGCCATGGTATCTTTACACCAACAACGCTTGAGGAGTAGTTGGTTTTGATTTGAGTTTAGAGCAATTTTGGGAAGTCTCTCTGTTATCTATCTTATGCTTGTACATCGGTTACCTAGTCACAGTCATGCTCTCGATGGGGAAAAGACCCACTTCTGTGAGGAGAATAGGATAAGGTGTATTGGTTTTAATTTTGAGGTTATAAGTTATAAACTGCTTATGGATTTTCTCAATCTTCCTCCAAGTTTCTCTATAAATGTTGCACCCCCATACCCTACAACCATACAAGATAACATAGAAGACAAGAGTTTCAAAGAGGAACTTCTTTTTATCCCATATGACCAGATTGACTGATTTATAGTTATTTTCAAGACCAAAATAAGCTTTCCACCCTCCATTAATCCTTTTCTCAATGCTATAGTTCCAATTGAGCTTGTGATGAATATCAATTCCAGATACTTGTAAGAAGTCACTTCCTCTAGATTTCTATTTTATCATAATTAAAATTTGCATAAGTGCCTTTCTTAGATTTTATAATCACGATTTTTGTCCTGTTGGTGTTAACAGTAATACCCATGTTCGAGCAATTTTTTTAAGAATTCTTAATTTCCTATCAAGATCATAAGGACACCTTGTCATAAGTACAATATCATCAACATAAATTAGGAGGGCGATAACTATCCTAGCTAAGATTGTACCAGCGCAACCTGCTTCTTCTAAACACTTTAATAGCTTATCAATGTAAATGCCAAAAAGGGTAGGGGAGAGGGGGAAACACTATTTAACTCCAATATTACAATTTATATATGTTTTCTACCCCTCATTATTCTTAAACTTGGCAATGACCTTTTCGTATAACCTTATCGCGGCAACGCTCATCTCAAAAGGAACCTTAAGCTCCTCTAGCCTATTCCACAGGTTATTTCTAAGAACTATATCAAAATATTTTCTAAAATCCACAAAGCAACAAAATAGGTCAGACTTATTATTACGACATTCCTCTACAATGATGCTAAGTGTAAGGAGGTGGTACGTGATTGAATGATTCCTTCTAAAACATTCTTAGCATTTAGACCGCTTACCTTCCATTTCTAGTCATCCATTGATATTCTTGTCTAAGATAATACCATATAAATTAGCTAAGAGATGTATAATCATAATAGTCCTATAATTAGAGGGGTCATTTTTATCACCACTTTTGAAAATAGGAATAATCAGGCTTTGAGTCCAAGGTGTAGGAAACCCTTGCTTGATTGCTAGATTAAAGAGTTTGTGGATGTGCGGGATGAGGACATGCCCTCCAAGTTTTAAGATTTCCACTTGGTATCCTTTAATGTCTTTGGATTTTCCACTTGCTAAGTGCTTATCCCCGGAGTCTGTCTTCTAACGAGAAAAATTCTCATCAGCTGCAATATAAATACATTTTTGAATATCTTTTTGTTGAAAATCAAAACTAGAAAATTTTCATATGGTAACGAGTCTTCGAGATTTTCATAAACATTAAATTCCTTCTCATTATTATTGTTTTCATCATAAATTGGAGTAACCTCATAAGTTTCTGATGGTGATGATGAAAATTCATGTTTTTCTTCGTCTAATAGAGCCTGAATAACCTTTCATGACAACATATTATCATTAAAACAATCAATAACTTCTTGAGAGTCATGAGAACCAAATATTTATACAACAATATCTTCATTCGTAGGCTGATCTGAAAAGGAATAAGCATGATATTCTATTTCTTTGTTTTGAAAAATATCTTCAATCGGATGCAATTCTTTTTGCACGTGACTATCACATGCATTAATATCAATGGATGTGGTATGAAAATTTTCCATAATAAATTTCTGATCTTGAATGCATGGTCTAAATGAAAAATATATGGGGTTGAGAAATTGTTGAGCATGACCATCTTTTTCAATTTCAAGCTTCTCCTTAATAAAAGAGTTTGAATTATTTCCTTCAAGAATGAACTCTTCTTTAATTTCCTTTTCAACAAGATCTTCATAAATGTCATCACAAGAGGAACATTCTATTTTCTGTCGAATATAAGAATCAAACTGTTCACAACAATATTCAAGAAGTAGTTCATGTGAAAAATACCTATTGTAGTGTTTATTGAATACGTCATGGAAGTATTTTAAGGAAAATATGATGGAAGCAGGAAGAGAAAAATACCATTCTTGTTCATCTCCTTCGAGTGAATACATGAACATTTTCATTAGTACATCTTCATGGTGAATATTTAACTAAGCCATACATTGATGAAATCTAATGAGGTGATCCGAATGATTATCCTATTTTCTTTCTCTCAACCGTGGAAGGCAATCTCCCAAAACTCCCATGATAGGTACTGCATTTGGAAATCCTGAAACATCTAAGAAAGGGAGTGGAGAAAACCTCTGAGCCAAAATGGAAGCCATTCAATCATTTGACATCTTGAACTAGTGGAGTTGCCAACGGATCCTTCCACCATGGATTTAGCTGGTGAAAAATTGCAGTCCAAATCATGTAACCAACCCTTGTTCACCATCAAATACTGGATCTATACTTTGTCGTTCTCCTAGGGAATATTTACTTCATATTTGTCCCCGGAAACTATGCCAGAAGATGTTTTTACTGGTGTTTGCACTAAACTACAAAGGCACAAAGCTCATGCATATCATAAGGTTAAAACTAAAAATTATGGATTTTAAATCTTTTGTTTTATGGTGTTTAATAACAGAAAGGGGGTTGAAAGATTGGAGAAATGAGTAAAAACTATACAAAAATCAATTGTTGATAAGTAAATATGAAAGACAAGAGAGGATGATATAACAATTATATTAACTACAAACAGCAGTTATACATAATCCAATTTGAAAATCATACATATGACAATAAACAATTGTTATACATATGTTGTAAAATCACTTTAGGAAAAAAAACATTCTGAATAAAAGATATGCAAACACAAAAGACTGCCAATGAGTACAAAGGATAGAAACATTATCAATTGCAAGGTCACAAACATAACTAAATAAAAAACATTGATATGTATCTGCAATTTAATCATAAGTCAAAGTGGCTCATAATTCATATCCATCCTCCAAATAGTCTTCAAAACATGCTTACAGATTTAGAAAGAATTTTCATATGGTACATGCAAAAATGCTTTCTCTCGAACCTCTGTTACAAACCCCATATTTCCATTTGATTCATTACATTTATAATAAATTAGATACCTGAAGACAGTTTCTAGATCCAAAACTCTATGGTCGAATATGCCCGAAATAACAAAATCGGATTTTGAGAGAAATCTGTTGAATTTCTGGATAAAATAGCCTGAAATAACCACCTATATATAGTACACCGTGATAGTTGTTTAAATTCTGAGGGAGGTTTTTATCAATAGGCCCGTTATGAACCAAAACCTTATTTTGTTTTTAAAAATTACTCTCCAATTGATCAGAATACGTTCCCAAATATAATGAAAAAAACAAGAAATCATTAAATGTTAAAATCTGGAAAAATAAGCCATAAGGATTCATTCAAATCTTCCAACCCATGACACCTGTTGCAAAAATGATGGAGGTATTGTGAATGATCTCGTTCTTGACAAAAACTTCTTTGGGTTTTCTGAAATTCACTTCCATCTCCTCGTAATCTGTGCCTAACGACAAGATTAAAACAGAGAAAAACAGACATTCCGACAATGCCAATATGTATAACCTCCATGTATTACGCTGTCAGGATGTGTCAAATCACACATTGTTAAGAATCATGAGCAAACCTTCATAAAATGAATTAACACATATGTAATCACTCACTAGAAGACTTTAGGAAGATTTTAAATATATATAAGCCCACCTATAACTCATAGTCGTGCAAATGTAGAAATAAAAATAAGAAATAAAAATGAAAATAGGAAAAGGGTCTAGAAATCGAGGTTCAAATTACAGGGGAAAAAGAAAATGAAGAAATAAATGAAAAGAAATACAAAGATGAAAAAAGGTACAAATCTAGTACTAACATCTAAGTAGGACATAATTTTATCAATCCTTTTCTTTTGCAATCCTAGTTTCTCCTCTAGTTCCACTTTCTCAGGTAACTCTCTAATTGCATATTGAAGTGTGAAGTTTCCATATGAAAACCTTCCAACTATTTTTCCAAACTCATTAGAACCTTATGAATCTCCATTCTTCTATAGTTTGAACTGCTTAAAGAATGATTATGCTTAAACATGGCTAACATAGAGAGAAAGTAGTTCAATGAAACTTGTCATCGCTCACCTATAAGCCAAACCTTATTGGATTCTTCATAATGAATATAATCATAAGCACATGCCCAGAAATTTTCAAAGCGACCACAATCCCAAAATACACAATAAACCCCTTTTACAAAACTAATAAATATAATCATAAACACATGGCCAAAAAAAATGATCAAAGCCACCACAATCCCAAAATACACAATAAACTCCTTTTACAAAACTAATGTGTATTTTATCCACCATTAAAACCACCATGCTACCAATAAGAAACGAATTCGAAAACAATGTGAACCCCAATTCCACCATAACGAGCAACCATATGCTTTAATATCCCACCTACATTATGATGTCTCATTATATAAGATTTATTATTCCCATGGAGCTCACAAGATATAAAGTGTGAGAGGGGTACGAGGGGTCGAGCAGAATTTATGCCTCCATCCTTGAACCTCTCCAAATGGATTTTTCATTTGTTTTTTTCTACATGTACATTCATCCAAATAAAATTTCATTGTTTGTTTTTTTTTCTATATGTACATTCATCCAATAAAGAATGAGTTCTTTCACTATCATTCTTATCTTTTCTTACTTATCCAATTATTAGAAAACTAGAACATTTTAAATATTTTGGTCATGAAATAAAATGAAATTATTGTTATGAGTTAAAATTTTGGTGTAAGTTTTAAAAAAATTGACTTGAAAGTCAAATAAAATATGGAATATGAAAAGTTTGTTTTAAAGATTGAGATGGATCTTTGAATTATTATACAAGTTGAAGATGAAGACATAATTTTGATATTAAGTTTGAAAAAATTGTTCTTCATACATGTATTAAGAATATCCAACCATAAAAATTATTTGAGTAGGTGGTAAGTAATTTAAGAATATCCAACATTTTAAAATTATTTGAGAGTGGGTGGTAAGTAATTAAGATGTCTTCATGTATGAGTGTTAAAAGTCAAAATAAGTGGGCTTAGTCCAATCTTCTTTTGACACACATGGTCTTAATGTCTACCAATCACATTGATTCATAAATAGTCTTTATTTTTAATTGGTCAATTTTGAAACTAAGGGTACACTATATTATTATCAGTCTCTTCCTTGAATAGAATTTCCTAGTTTGAAAGCACGATCAAAGTTTTGTTTAATGATTACATAGATTGTTTTATGATTATTTATGATCCATTGTTATTATTTCAATTGTGTATATTGTTTTTTTATAGTTTAAATCTTTTCATAAGAATACATTTTTATTATCACATTTAGAGCAAATGATTTGGAATGTGTGTCTCTAAATTTTTCAAATTAAAAATTAGTTTGTACAGTATAAAACATTTTTACAATAATTCATGAGTACTTTTTATTTTTCACCGTTTACTTGATAGTTGTACTGGAAAAAGTTTCCTAACAATTTTACATTAATTCATGAGTACTTTTTATTTTTGATTGTTCACTTGATTAGTTGATAGTTATACTGGAAAAAGTTTCCTACTTTAAAGACATGCTCATATTTTGTTTAATAATTCCATAGTGTTTTTATAATGGTTTCATTAATTCGGTTTACACCAAGTAATTTTATTATTGATGTTTATCTTAAGTTTTAAGTTTTAATTTGTAGGTTTTGACTCGGTCATAATTTATTTTTTTCATAATTTCAATGATATAAATACTTTTAAATTATAGTAAAATTTATAGAAAAAAATTATTTAAAAAAAATATAAACTAAATTGTTTATATAAATAAATTAACTTTTGGGATGTAAATTAAGTTGCCATAAAGTATATAGTAAAAGGAAACACGTTTAAACCTAGTTTAATAAATGCTTCATGCATGAATGTTGTATAAATACACCTCTCTCTCTATATATTCTCTTCTAGCTTACGTATGGCTACTCAAAACTTTTTCATTATCTCATAGCCTTCCCTCCTTTGCTAAATAAAAATAAATAAAACTAATATATAATAGTTGGCTTTAGATATGTTGGTTTTTCGACCATTGGTCAATCTAATTGAAAAAGACGAAGTTATCACCCAGCCTATCACAATCAAGGCAATTGATGGTTAAAATTGATTTTTTCTCTACTTATTTTTCAAGTTCTTCAACATTAACATTATTATTAATAATGATGTGTAGTTGGTAAAAATTCATGTGTCAAAGTGATTTTTATTATTATATTTATATTTTCACAACACACTAAATACATTAAATAGAGTTAAATTCCTCTTAGTTATGGATTTACTTATTTTATTTTGTATTATGTTTTTCAAACTTAACATTAGTATTGACAATGATCATGTATTTAGTAATTATATGTCAAAATTATATAATTTTAATCATTATATTTATATTTCCATAATACACTAAACACTAAGTAAGGAGTTAGCATGAAAATAAAAGAGGGAGATTAAACTAGTTCAACAGTCAATATTTCATATTTTTTAATATATCAAAACATCATTCATGTACACACAGTCATCAATATACACGTATTTGAGACACATAAATTAGAGTCATATTAACATGATTTTGATAATAAATTTAATAAAATAGTAATGAGAGAGTTTACTTTATTTATATATAATAATATCATTATAACACAACTAACTAATGAAAATTATTAAAGAACATATACAAAGTAATGTAAATGGTAAGATGCAGTTCACAGGTGAAACTCTATACATTTATAAGAATACAATACAGTTCAACAATTTGAATAGATTTTATAATAGTCATTTCAAGAATTTCTCTATTATTTTGCTAACTCTTTTCCTTAATGTAGAGATGTGTTGCCTACAACACCTAACTAATTCCTAAATATTTCAAACTTTGCCTTTTTAAGTGGATTATTAGTGATGATGTCAGCTATATTTTCATTTGTATTACAATAATTTAGATCAATCTCCTTTGACTACATATTTTCCCTTACAAAATCATGTTGGGTCTCAATGTGCTTCGATTTGGGATGATACACAGGATTGTTGGCTAGTTTGATGGAGATTTGATTATTAAATTTGATAAATGTTGACATTTTCTAATCTTCTCACATCTTCAAGAATTTTCCTCAACCAATTGCCTCAATAATTTCATGGAGTAGAACTACACAAGGCTTTGTACTCCACTTTAATTGATAACAAAGAAATGGTTGGTTGTTTCTTGCTACTCCAGGACATGATCCCTGATTTAATCTTGAATGTGTATCATATGCTTGATTTTCTATCATCGAGATCGCCAACCCATTTTGAATCGAAATGTAACACCATCTTTTTACCCTAACTCTTGAGATTAGAATAAACTATTATTTGAGGGCATTCTATGACGAATGACCCGACTATTTAATTATTTGAGATCTAAAAACATTGCAAGGATGTATTTATGAGGGAATCCGATTTCGGATGACCGAGACATGTGAGAAGCAATGTATAATTGATGATATATGACCTATGAAGAATTATTTGACATATCGATGAGTAAAATTATGACTATGAGAATGATGTTGACATTTGGTCAATTGTGAATGCACTGATATGATGATTGTGAAATGAAGAATTGTTACACCCAAAAAATGTCCTAATGCTCCAATCCCTTGAAGTCCCTGGTCAAACCCTCTTTTGGGGCCTTATTGCTCACTCTTAGGTAGTCTGACGCACCTTGCTTCCTAGCATTGGGTGTTAGACAGGCCTAACTCCTATTGTCCATTGGCATAAGGCGCCAGTGATGCCTTTCACATGACCACAAAGAGCGTCGGCGCACTTAGCCCTCTTATAAGAAGTGTAAGTAATCCAAAAAGGGAAAAAAAGATTCAGTAAGATTCTAGGCAAAATATCTCATGAAGGATGATCCTAACCACTTGGGAGAGTTGGCACTTGACCTCCTAACCCTTAGGGATCATTCCCTACCTTCGTTCCAAAATATCTCAACCCATTTGGGCTTCCTTTGGCTTATAAAAGAAATCTACATGGACCACATTATGGGGAGACCAAGAGAGCATCCTTATGTTGTTGGATTCAAATATGGTATAGGATGAAAATAGAGAATGGTTGTGAGTGAGTGAGTCAAATATCTTGTAAAAGAAAAGCTTTGACATCAAGGATTTGGTTGTATCTTTCTTTTCTCATATTCAATACAAAAATGTGTCCCTTTCCCATAGATGTGTTAAATTATTGAACCATTGATCTACTGGAAAATGAGAGCAATGGTGAAGTAGAATTATGCAGTGGAATATCAAGAACAATGTACACTGTACAAGATAAATTTGAGACAAATATGATAAGAATTGATCAGTTAATTACAACATTAATCTTCATTATCCCAACAGTAATACAATGGTGTTACAATAAGAAGAATTTGAATCATGTGGATAGGAACCCGAATCTACCAACTAAACCTAACTGATTGGCTAACTCAGTGGGTCTAAATCACTACATGGGAGCCACTAGTCTAACTCCTGATGTCTAAATCAATCTACAATCAGTTAACAATTGGGGCAGGGGGGAAAAGGAACCACTCCCCATGCATGCATGCAAAACTGGTGATAGATTAACTGAGAGTGATCTAATTGATCGTAACTAGAGGTTAACTCAGCATAACTACCTACCTACCACAACCAACTGATGGAGGATTTCGGTGGCACTTAGAGTGGCTCCTAAAATGTATGGATTGGACTAGTGGCACCAAATGGCACCAATGGAACCAATATCACAGTGGCACCAAAATTTAGCAAATGACTCCTAAGTTAGGAAAGATGATCAATTATACTATATATGAACAATGGAGGATTATTTAAAAGTCACCCATACAATCGAATGAAAAATAAAACTATTTAATAAACTAAGGAAAATGGGGAAAACCTCATGGGAACCCCCCCCCACCCCCCCTTCCCCCGCCCCCCCTCAAAATAAGCAGGAATAAGGAAACAAGCTATACTACTATAGCTTAAGAGAAATTTTTTCTCTTTGAGCAAAAAATTGTTAAAAAAATGATGCAATTTGCAACTCTGTGGAGAAGCCATGCAGAATCAAGGTTCTTTTGTGCATCAACATCCAAGGACTGTGCATGTGAACCTTTCCATCTTCTTTCGATTTGATGAATGTTGCTTTTGTCTCTTCTTTCTGGAGGAGGAATGGAATGATCCACTTTGTTCTTCAGTGGACCAAATTGTGGATCATTCACTATCATTAAGTATCATCTTTATGGAAGTTTGTTACACCGCTATGTAGGTAGAGAAGCTGTGTGAGAGAGTGCAACAGTTTCATTCTAATACTGGGACCTCATTCTTTTTCTATCATATGGATTCCCAACACCATTCCGAATTGCTTCAATGATATTTTGGGCCCATTTAGGCTTCTGATTCAAAATAGGAGCTATATCTGGATCTAGATCATCTTGAGGTATAATCTCAATATCAAGATCATGTTGATCTTGTTCCTCATCTTCTGAAATTGAAATTTTAGACAACATATCATTATCTGCAATTTGAGATGAAAGAAATTTTTTACCTTCCCTTTCAAATGGTTGTTGAGATTGTGCTGGATCTGAGTATGGCCGAAAGTGTGAGAAGTCATATTCCTTGAAGGCATGGTTTGCAACACTCTTATCTATAATCTTCCCAGTTGAGATATATGAGATATCCACTGAGTCAGCACCGAATACAAATTGCTTTGGCGAGCCAGTATGTGTCATCTAATAAACATATAACAAATTTGATGCAAGAGAGGGAACATAGAGTACATTCTTGAAATCACCATGCTGGATTTTAATAGAACCTCTACCTTCGTCTAAGATCTGTGAATTATTCCCCATATGAATGCTAGGTCCTCCTAAGATATTGAGAGTGGTGAAGGATTCCATGGAGGCAACCATGTGGTTGGATGCTCCAAAATCTATCAAATAATCCTTCGACTGAGTGAATCCTACTTTCAAAGCATGGTACCTCTCATATTCTTTTGTCTGGTCTCTAGCTTCAAACATCTCTGCACCTTGTGGAAGGGAAATATTTTTCTGTTAAAGGAGTGTTTTCAATTGGTCAATGGTCTTCTTCATGCATTGGATCTCTAAATGAAAGCCTCTCATACAGTATGGACACTTAGTCTATTCAAATTTCTTCTTTTTCTTGGAACCTGAGGCTCCATCAGAAAATATCTGATTCTCCATTGGATTCAAATTAGTGGTTTTGGTCTCCTTCCATTTTTGCTTCCCTCTTTATTTCACATTGTTTTAGCCTGTCACTAAGAGTGCTAGGTTATTGGAGGTTCAAAGCACTCCCATTTGAACCAATTTATCTTTCTCTTGTATTAAGGACTCAACAAAATCATCTAGAGAAGTTATCTTCCAATTAGGGATGGAAGCTCTTTCAGAATGTAGAGACAAAGACTGAGTACTTTGACCCAAGCTTGCTCATCACTGACAACACAAGCTGCTCATCTTTCCTCTCTAATCCACATTGTTTGCATTGCAGTACTAGTGACTTGTCTTTTGTAAAGAATTGTTGAATATATTTGAAACTGTTGGGTTGTAAAGCAATGAGTGCATTCTAACATATATGTCCTCGAAGCTCATCTTGTTTTCCAAACAAATATTAAATCTTTTCCCAAGATTCCTTTAGAGTCCTTAGTCCCTCAAGATGGAAAAAAATATCCCGGGAGATATGAGTGCACATGAAGCTGAAGGCCTCATCAAGCCGATTCAAAAATTGGTTCTTCTCAACATATTGTTGGGGCTCAGTTTCTCTTCCCATTGTAATTCTAAACATACCAATCTTGTGCAAGGCTACCTACATACCTTCCCTCCAATCAGTGTAGTTTAAGGGTGTAAGTATTCGAGGTACAAGAGATGAAGAATCCATCTTTTTGTATGATGAAACAATCAATTCCTCAAGAAGCTACGTAGGCACCTGCAAATAACACTCCAAAACCCAATTTAGTTTGCAATCATGTCAGTTTCAATCCTTTCCACCTTGGCATGCACACTTTCTCAGAGTCCGTCACACCTGGATGGACTTATCTGAACAAAATTCAGAGGGGGCAAGGCTATCCTTCTAGGATTTATGTGGAAACTCAACTGCTTCCAGTGTACAATGGACATCGAACAAGACTTACTGCTATCCTAGACAAGGCTCTGATACCATGTTAAATTATTGAAACATTTATCTACAGGAAAATGAGAGCAATAGTGAAGCAGGATTTTGTAGTGGAATATAAAGAACAATGTACATTGAACAAGACAAATTTGAGACAAATATGATAAGAATTTATCAGTTAATTACAACATTAATCTTCATTATCCCAACAGTAATACAATGATGTTACAATAAGAAGAATTTGAATCATGCAGATAAGATTCGAATATACCAAATAAACCTGACTGACTGGATAACTCAATATGTCTAAATCATTACATGGGAGCCACTAGTCTAACTCATGATGTCTAAATCAATCTACAATTAGTTAACAACTGGGGTAGGTGGAAAAAGGTGCCACTCCCCATGCATGCATGCAAAACTGGTGCTAGACTAACTGAGAGTGATCTAACTAATTGTAACTGGAGGTTGACTAAACATAATTTCCTACCTACCGCAACCAACTGATGGAGGCTACTGGTGGCACACATAGTGGATCCTATAATGTAGGGATTGGCACCAGTGGCAAAAAATGGCACCAATGTCACCAATGGCACCGGTGGCATTAATATCACGGCGGAACCAAAATCTAGCAAATGAATCCTAAGTTAGGCGAGATGATCAGTTAGAATATATATGGACAAGGGATGATTATTTAATACTAACAAAATGATTCATGTTAGTATTTATTGTTTATTACTATTTTCCTTGATCATTAGTATAGATCATTTGTTGCTCTCATTTCTTGTCTTGTTTCCTGTGTTCTTTGCAGGTATAGTTGATCACACAAGGATCTATAAAACAAGAACAATATTCCACATTTGAGGTAAAGCAAGCTTTACATTCAAGTAGATCAACCCTCTAAGGATAGGATACATTGTTGTGTCCATTTGTTCTAAACTTGCACCATGCAAGCTAGGGGACAAACTATGTCCACACTGATTGAAATATTCCTGGTAACATAATTGGCGACTCCACAAGGGATGATCCAATCATATCTAGACCAGATCTAGTTAGATCTATGAATTTTTTATGTCACTTTTGATTGCAAAATTGTGAATTTTGTTTTCTTAGTCATTTAGAGTTTCAAGGTGAGTGATCCACCTTGATACACTTTCATTTTTGTTCTATGGTTTGTGTTTTACCTCTCTTTCAGTAGAGTTTGATCCACATTAGTTTATCCTACAGGTTACTTATCTTTCCGGTTCTCTAGATCCATTGACACACATGGGTGTGCTTGATAGAGTGTCAGACCCCTACTATGACATTATTCCTACTGCCATAGAGCGCCACTGACACTTATCCTCCTTAAGCATGGTGTGCTGCTGACACCTCTCAGTAGTAGATAAGGAGTGCAGAGTGACTGTTGATGCCAAGGTGTAACCCTTTAGAGTGCACCAAGGTAGGTATTCAGTGCCCTTTTGAATTGATTTTGGGGAGTTCTTAGCTTGGGTTTTAAGTGAAATGAAGTGAATTTAAAAAAAAAGGTCCCCCTCATGAGCAGGGGGGGTAGGAATAGTAATTTATGCCGTCTCTTTGAATTATATTCCCTTTGCATTCAAAGAAGAGTTTATGTTTCTTGCACCGAATTTTACCTTTCTTTTTCTTTGCTTGAAACCTCTTGCTCTTTTCTACATATTGTATTCATTGAAATTGGAAAATTTTCATTTCATTTTTTGTGTGCATATATTGGGTTTGTTTCGAGTTATCTTATATCGAGAGTACTAGTTGTTTCCTTCGATCCCTATAGTAGAGGAAAATTTATGTTTTTTTTCCTTCATAGTTCGAAGATAACGTTTTGTTTTAATCTTCTTTATTAGATTAAAAAATAATTGAAAATAAAAAACTTTTTGTTCTTGTTTTAGTTTACTTCATATTTTTCTTTTGTTAATCTTAGTTTTATGTAAAAGAAAAAAAATGATTTCAAGTTTCATAATCTGTGAAGATTATTTTCTCTAGGTTTTTTATTGGAAATGTTAATTAGATCTTTTTCTTCTTAGAGACTTGTTTTTCACTTTTGTTGGAAACAGAGGAAACATAATTCTAGTTTCTAGTTTGGGTGTATGTTATTCAATTTATACATTTGGGGAAAGAGCCTCTTACTCTCTCATAAGTAGGGAATCCATTAAAAGAAAGAGTGAAATATTTGTATGTCATCCTTGCATGGTTTATGAGTCAGTGTTCACTCCATATGTCCACTTAATCGTTTCAGATAAAAAGAAGCGCTAGTTAGGTTAAAATTCTTAGCATTAAGTGTGTGATATGTTAGAAGACGTGTTTGGACATTTATAAATGTAGTAGATGTTTTTTTTCTTGCAATGCATCCCATGGATTGTGAGGTTCTTCCATGTACCAATTGATATATCAAACGAATTTTCACATACCCTTGAGGTATATCGAAAAGTTCTTCACGTACTCGATAGTATATCAGAAGGATCCTTTCGAATAGTTGTGCATCAGACAACACTAACATGGATTTGATATCCCAAATACCTTTTTTTATATAAGGATACATCATTAGGGATCTTGAAACCATATTAGAAAATCCATTTGGTCATCCTACCATCATAATACAACGAGAAAAGCACTTAGGGAGATTACTACGCATGTGCCATCTAGGTAGTCAGGTGTTTAGGCAAGGGTACAATCCTAGTCCTCCTCGTCATGTTTTACTATTGGATCTTGTAGTATATAGCAAGTTGTGATGGTTTGAAATTCCCGTGAGGATCCTCACATTTTATCCACTCATTTCACATGATTTCTTGTTTCTTTTGATTGAGTAGCGCTTTTTTCTAGTATAGTTAAATAGTATTAAAGAGAGAGGTAGTTTTGTTATGTAGCTATGCCTATTCCTTCTGGAATTTCCAACCAAGAGACCCCTTCTCAAGGGGAACCTTTTGTTATTCCTTCATTTGGAAATGTTGTTCCTCCTCTCATGGCTATGTTAAGTCTTCCTGGATTGACTATAGGATTACATGTATGGTTATTA
Organism: Pseudotsuga menziesii; assembly: GCA_001517045.1. Taxonomy (NCBI): domain Eukaryota; kingdom Viridiplantae; phylum Streptophyta; class Pinopsida; order Pinales; family Pinaceae; genus Pseudotsuga; species Pseudotsuga menziesii. Next base: position 15,313 of record LPNX010565029.1, on the reverse strand, counting down.
TCCAGTCCAGTTATCCCAAGTGCACTGATTGTTTCAAATCCTAAATATTCTTCACAATAACATCAACATCATGTTGATCCTTCACCTTCTTCGCTAAATGTGTCTTACCCCCTTTCTCCTTCTTCTCATGTCGAAATTTGTGACACTAGTAATCAATTGGATAAGAAGAAAAAGAAAATGAATATTAAGAAGAAGAAAGACAAACAAGAAATCAAATCTCAACCAACTACTCCTTACAATGCTGAGAGTGTTGATTTTCCCATAAAAACATCTCGTAATATTAAGTTCCCCTGTAGACTTTGCAAGGGTGATAATATTCATAAGGATTGTCATGGTCCACCCAAAGTTTTAGAAGAATGGTCTGAGGCTTACCAACAACCCATGTCATCAACCTCTGGTCATCATACTGATGATACCCAATCAACCAGTGACTCTGTGGTTAGGAGTCAAAAACGAAAAGTTAGATATCCTTGCTTGCTATGTAAGGACATTCACCTTACTTACCTTTTTCCTCGCATGGATGAACCTTAAAATTTGCTGTAAGATATTATTGTTCCTCAGCAACAAATTCCAACAGGTTATTGTAAGTTGTCCCTTGACCTCCCATTGGTTGATGAAGTGGTCGATCTAGTTCCATCCTCGATCGATGCCACTCTTTCTTTAGAGAGTGAAGAACAAGTAGTTGAGCCCACTCTTCCTTTAGAGAGTGAAGTTAAAATGTTTGGATTGATTTCATATCTACCTGATCCCACTCTTTTGTTAGAGAGTGTTAAGATTGAAGTAGACACTTTGAAACCGTCTTCATCTTGTCCCTCTCTTCTAGTTGAGAGTGAACTAAAATCCGCTGAAGTTTTTGTAGTTAGTTCAAATTTTTCTATGCAAGGGAAAATCTTGTCTATTTCAATAGAACCCTCTCCAAGTACTGAGGTTATTTCCTTTGATTGGAATAATCTAATAGAATCTCATCTTCATTTGATTGTTCATTTCCAGATATCTGTGCGAGTTACCACTAAGAGCACACTTCACACTATTTTTTGATGAAGGGGCTTCTGTTAGTATTCTATCCTCAACTACTTGACAAGCTATAGGTTCTCCTCAACTTGTGCCATCTACCGATCAGATACTGGATTTTAACCAAATACCTAGTGCACCTTTAGGGATCCTTCCTCATTTACCTATCACCTTAGGAGGGAAAAATTCCTGTATTAACGTTGTGGTAGTCCAAGGTCCCTTATATTTTAATATTCTCCTTGGGAGAGATTATGTTTATGCCATGAAAGTTGCATTTTCCACACTCTTTTGAGTGATTCATTTTCTACATGATGGGAAGACTGTGACCATCAATCAACTTTCCTTTGTTAATCTTGATCATCGTATAACTCCTAGTCATCAGACTTTCCTGAATGTCCCACATGTTCTTGTGGTTCCTTCCTTTTTGTCGGTCATGTCTCTCGACTTTGAACATCATGTCTGAGTTCAGTTGTTTGAAAACCAATAGCTTTTTCTGATCATGGTGAAGCTTGGGGGGCATGTATCCAGTCTCTTGACACCATAATAGAGTTAAAACCACTAGATTCTTATGTAAAGGGGAAACCTACCAACCTATGGACATCATGTTGGACAAGAACTGAAGGAAAGAAAAGTTACTATTTTGTGTCAAGCTCATTAAAAAATGAAACATATGTCGACAATCAAAGTTCCCATTCTGTGTCAATCTCATTAAAAAATGAAACATATGTATTTGATCAAAGTTTATTTCTAGTTTCAAGCTCATTAAAAAATAAAAACGGCCTTGAGCATAGTTTTACTCCTTTTCAAGCTCGTTAAAAAATGAAATGGGCTATCTCAACCATAGTTATTTTATGTTTCAAGCTTGTGTAAAAATGAAATAGGTCCCCACAAGCATAGTTATTTTCTGTTTCAAGATTGTGTAAAAATGAAACAGGTCACCTTGAGAAAAGTTCCCTTTTTGTGTCAAGCTCATTAAAAAATGAAACAAATTCTTCCATTGTGTCAAGAATCAATAATTGAACCTTTATTTCATCTGCTTGTATCACTCGATCATGTTTCTTGCTCTGTCTCTAGTGAACCTTTTCCTAGGAGTAACCTAGAATTTAGGTGGATGAAGAAACACGTAAGCAAACGAAATGAAGTTTTGGGTGCATGTCTCACCTCTTTATATTATATTGGGATTAAGCTACTTGACAGTTATAGTGGGGGAAAGTACCAACCATTGGACATCATGTTGGAAAAACAACCGTTAATGGGAATCATTTTGAGCATACTTTATTTTTTAGTTTTGCGATTGCTAAACCACGAAACAACATTTTGAGCATAATTCCTATTATGTGTCAATCTCATTAAAAAATTAAGAAGATACCTTGAGAATTCTTTCAACCGATATTCGAGCTCATTAAAAACCGTAAGATGGTGTTGAGATTAATTTTCATTTTTTGTGCTCTTGCTAAAACATGAAAAGTGGATCGAGTTTCTTTTTGTATTTTTCACACTTCAGTTTAAGTTGAAAAAGTACCGAGCGCCTTTTATACCTTTGGCGTGCTTTTTAAATACCCAGTGAAGAGGTATTGAGTGTTATTTTATTGCTTTTTTAGACTCATTAAAATGGATTATGAAAAAAGACCCCTTATGAAGTCAAACTCAAGCTCTTTTCAAAACGAAAAAAGATCGTTAAGCAAGATTGATGGTTTTACACTTGTAAAAGTATTCGAAAGATCATCTGGTCGACGATAGTTTACCCCTTTTTCAGGTCAACTAGTCTCATTTACGAAAAAGGTATACTCTAGTTTATCATGACTAGAAACCTTTCTCCTAGGCATTGGTTTATACTTTTTCGGGCCTCGAGGACTAAATCTACTAAAAAGTCCACCTTGGACTCTTCTTAGTCATTTCAGATTCTCTAAACATGAAACACTGACTGAGTTTACCTTCCTCGGACTGATAAAATCAAATGATGAAGGAACATTTTTGGGGATGAACCCCTCCTTTCTCAGGTTCATAAAATGTATGAGAATAGACACATCACTTGACGAGCTACATTAAGTGTTTTTTACCATTTTCAATCTCGTTAAAAAAAAGAGGTACTGATCCTTCATGATGGAGAAATTAAGGGGATGGGGAACATATTTCATTTGTATCAATGGAAGCTCATAGTCCACCCTTGAACATGGCACATGTCTTCATTGACATTTAAAGCAATTGGGTATTCATCTTATCACCAAGTTGATCCACTTTCGTGAGTCATTTAACTCCTTTGAGTAAATTCGAAGAATGCATCGTTCTATCCTTGAATTACGTCTTGTCTCTACCTCACTGAGTCAATGATTCCAAGTCATTTTTCATGTCATTCAATGTTCAAGGGAAACCTCCTCTACAATCTACCTCTATATTTTCCTTACCTTCAATTCGGTCACATCTGAACCAGTCCTATGGTTTTTGTTCGTCACTTCAACATCATCTTTTGTTCCATGTTTCATGTCGATGATGGGGGAAACATCATGGCCCTCCTTCAATGAGTTTATTCTCATCAACATCAACACATAATCTGAGAATTAGACTTAGAAACCAAGTCAATTACCTTGAATCCTACATGCCTCAATGGCAGGTTTCCTCTCTTTCAACAGTGGGATTTCATCAATGGCCTCTGATTGAAGGATTCTTCCAAGTGTGTGTACAAGCCCTCTATTCACATTCAGAGGAATGTATTGGGATACCTTGGGAATCATTGGCATCAATGATGATATCCCTACCGCTTGTTAATGATATACATCAATGAACGGTAATCAAGTGGTTTCTACCATGTTTGACATCAGGACATCTATTTGCATGGATGTAATTATATCGTTTGGAATTGGAATAAAGACCCTGATTAGTTAGGTATTCACTTGAATACATGCCTATCCCTAGGTTACAATGGAGTATTGCTTGGAGTCATGACATGGATCCACATTGTATGTTTGGTGCCTATCTTCATATTTTGATTCAATATGACATGGATCTACTTTGTATGTTCCGTAGTCGTGTTCTGATTTGAGTCTTGTTGTTCATGGGTCTACAATGTATTGTTAGTAGCCATGACATGGTAATTATACATGGATCTACAGTGTATTGGTCTGTAGCTATGTTTGAGTTAGATATTTGGTGACTAGTCTTGCATCAAGTCTCTACTCACCTCTCTTTTTCCTCTGATACCAAAATCAATATCTAGAAAAGGATTTCACCTATCACATTCCTCTAGATGCATACTTTTGGGGGAATTTTGTTACACCCAAAAAATTTCCTAATGCTCCAACCCCTTGAAGTCCCTGGCCAAACCCTCTTTTGGGGCCTTATTTCTCAATCTCAAGTAGTCTAATGCACCATGATACCTAACACATGGAGTTACACATTCCTGATTCCTATTCTCCATTGGAATAAGGTGTCAGTGGCACCTTTCACATGAACATAAAGAGAACTGATGCACTTAGCCCTCTTACAAGAATCGTCAGTAGTAAAACAATGGAAAAGGAGAATATTCAAGAAGATTCTAGGCAAAATCTATCATGGAGGATGATCCTAACCACTTGGGAGAGTTGGCACTTGACCTCCTAACCATTAGGGATCATTCCCTACCTTCCTTCCAAAATATCTCAACCCATTTGGGCTTCCTTTGGCCTATAAAATCAAGCCACATAGACCACATGATGGGGAGACCAAGAGAGCATCCTTATGCTATTGATTTCAAGTCTAGTATAGGAGGAAAAATGAGAATGGTTGTGAGTGAGATGTTGCATAGTTTGTAGTGTGAGTGAGTGAGTCAAAGATATTGTAAAAGAAAATCTTTAACATCAAGGATTTCATTGTATCTTTCTTTTTTCATATTCAATACAAAAATGTTTCCCTTTCCCATAAATAATTCATGTTAATATTGATTGTTTATTACTGTTTTCATTAATCATTAGTATAGATCATTGATTTATCTTGTTTCTCTCATTTCTTGTCTTGTTTTCTATGTTCTTTGGAGGTATAGTTGATTTCACAAGGATCTACAAAACAAGGACAATATTCCACACTTGAGGTAAAGAGAGGTTTACATTCAAGTACATTAGTCATGTAGGGAGAGGATACATTGTTGTGTCATTTTGTTGTAGACTTGCACCATGTAGGCTAGGGGAATAAACTGTGTCTGCACTAATTGAAATATTCCCAGTAACAAGAATCATTGTTGCTAAATTTCTGTGGTGATAGGTTATTGGTGATGTAATCGGAGAAACCACAGTATCGAATTGGTCATTTCGGTATTGTGGTTTCTCCAATTACATCACCAATAACAAGAATCATGTGAAGTATCAATAAGGATTAAAAATTGTACAATGTTTTATTGACAAAAGTTATGTAGAATGTACTCTGATGGTCTGTCAAGTGTGACAGGAAATGCATGGGGTCTTCACTTAGTGAAACTATGCCATAACACATTCGTTCGTGGCATATGAAACAATACCCTATTGGAAAATACTTCCCAAAATATTTTTTTTTAACCCCCTCCCAATATGCCTTCCCAATTTAAAAACCCCCTAGTTTCAATATATATTTCATGTATCCATTTTTTCATTTACATTTTTTATACCCCTTTATATTTCTACCTAGTATATTGACAAAATACCCCACATGCATTGTACAATGCACCTTGCTTCTTTAGATGTATGTTGTGGATGCACATTACTTCAGCCACAATGATCAACATCACAGAGATCACATTCATTTCCTATGTTAACTCTAGTTTGTCACTCTTCCTTTGAAATTTTTCCTCTCAACAATGGACAGCCACATCAAGGTTCTACATGATGTCCAAAACATGGCTAAACACTCACTACTTGACCATTTTTCAAAAGTAAGAGCAAAAACACCAAACACTTGATAAATCTCAGAGTATATCTACACAAATATTGCTAAATTCAATTGACAAATAGAGATCTTTTTTTACCTTTTTCCTCTCAACAATGGACAATCACATCAAGGTTCTACATGATGTCCAAAACATGGATAAACACACAATATTAACATCAAAAACCCTAAAACCATGCCCAATAACATAAGCAACTCTCAACTTGTAGTCTAAAAGTTTTTCATCCCATTTAGTGAGTGGTGTGGCCAATATGATAATTTGACAACATGAAACTAAAAAAGCTCCAAAGAAATTTATAAAGTTGGTTGGACAATTAAGCCTGTAGTTGAAAACTGGACATGGATGGGGCGACTAGATAATTAATCCTGTAGTTGAAAACTACACATGGATGGGGAATACATAGAGTTTTGGTTGTAGTTTTTTCCTAACAGAGGAAAATGGGTATGTTTCATGTAACATGCATTAGATACTAGGGGAAATAAAATACCCGAATCCTTAAAACCATAAACAAAGAGTATCAGACAATGGGAGATATGTATATTTTTGTAAAGTGGATAGGAAACAACATGTCAAAACTTCCATTCTAATATTATGATCAAAATAAAAATGAAATAACTTTGCAGGTCTACCACCAGATGTGATACCACATGTGCCACCCTTGTGTGTGGGATCTATGGCTCTGATCCAAATCCACCAAGATCCACCTAGAATCCACCATGGAAGAATATCCCCTGGAGAAGGAAATGGAACCTGAGCCTATGAAACAGATCCCATGAAAAATGAAGTGGATCCTGAAATTTTGAAACAGATCCCAAAACTTCCAGTTCTTTATTGACCCACCGATCCCCCAAATATTTGTTTTTTAATGGAAAGACTTCCAAAACCTTATAGTCCTAAAAGTTAAAACCATATACCCTAAAGAATACAGTTCCTTCTTAACAAATGGTGGCAAATAAAATGCAACTGCATGAATATGCAATCCAAGATGATCATATTAGTCTTTAATACATCAGATACAAAGTCTCTAAATTATATTTTCCAGAATTACTAGCCTTTCCATATGACAACAAGGAATTGCAAGGATTTTGATTTATCCAAGTTGAATCAATGTCACAGCTTACATAAATTAGACAATTCCTTGAAATATTTGGGGCATAAACATACTCAAACAAATCTAATATGCTTATTATCACAAAAATAAAACTGTCAAAAGAAAACATGTTTTATGGAGATGTATGAAATATATGGATTGGAATTCAGCCATGTGAAGAACATGAAGGGTGAAAAGTAATACCTTCAATAAAGTCATTTAGGGTTTATATTTTTTATAAGTAGAGTCTGATCATTACCCCAGTAAGGGAGATAATGCAACATGGGACATAACCTTTGAATTTCCTCCGCCTAGTTATTCAACACAGAGGCAGGTGCAACCCACAAGAAATGGTCCCCATATGTTCTTTTCCCTCCAAAGGAAAAAACATGAATTTGGAAAATACAATGATGAAAAGTGCATATGAACATAGCCAGGCATTGAACAAATTAATGGCGAAAATCTTGATATGTTATAAAAAATAAAGAAAACAATTTAGAAGGTAGCAAATATTATCAGAATAGAAATTAAATACCTCAGTTAAATGAGTTAAGAATTCCATATCTTGAATAGTGTTTCCCAAACCCATTTCATCGGCTAGGATGCCATTAAGTCCCTACATGTATGAAATAAAATTACACACTGAAAGAGAGAATCCAAAAATAATAAATACTTACTTGTGCAGCATCATCTTAAAAGTACTCACTTGTTCATAACAATTTATAAGCCATTGAAGACCCTTAAGTTGGTACTCTTTCAGATGACCTCGGAACATTTTTGGGGTTTGCACCGATGAGGTGAGAGGCATTGATGAACTACACAAGACAAGATGACCAAGGAAATTTAGATTCCAAAGGGCATCACAAACACAACAATGCAATGAGGCACTTAACAAAATTATTTAAGTTCTAGGTTGGAACTTTATCATCTAAAATCTTACAGGTTGAGAAAATCCATGTTTCCAGAACCTTCAGCCACACCCCTAAGTGTCAAGTTATCAGATCCATGAAGCTTTAAACACTCATCATCAAATGCACTAGTTTTTTTTCTCTGTTCAAAGGCCGCATCCTTTGCAACTCTAATGGCTTCTTCCTTAAATGCAGTTTCTTTTGGATCTTCTTCCTCCATTGGTTTTTCATCATTAATTTTTTGACCTGAATCTACTTCAGCAGTAGAGGCTCTAGCAGCTAGCATTGAATATTTAGTAGGATGAGAAGTCATTTTATTCTGCATAAAATGACTGTAAAGCTCTATCTGTGAAAGTAAAAAATTTAGCCTCTGTTGTTGTCTTTTCGCTTCTCTAATCTCTTCCTCATGCTTCAAAGATTTAGCTGCTTCCCTCTCCTCCTTTTTCCTGAATTCGACCTGTTAACAAAGAACTACTTAGCAATCTTATACATATTTCTTTAATAAAACCAAGAAATCAGTATTTTCTTCAAATAACTCACATTCAGGATTTATTTAAAATTAGAGACATTATTTACTCATATCGATTCAAGTAATTATGTACTAGTCAAATTATGCATCGGTGAGCAATTGAGCTTGCAATAAATGCACCAACTTAATTGGCTTAAATTCCCATTCTATTGCACAATTCAAAGAATATTGGGATGCATTATGAGGGTTACGGAGGGATTAAATATCTCTTTGTATTGGTTATGTGCATCACCTCAGTCCTTCATAGATGCCATTACAAGTGAGAAACCTTCAGAGTGCAAGGTTTGGTGCGTTGTCTTCATACTCCATATTTTTCCAGTTAGTGCTTTGAAGAAACAGACATGCACCTGTGAGTTTAATATCATCCATTACTATGTAGAATATCCATGAATTTCTTGAACAAGACTTAGTGTGAAGGATTTTCAAGTTTCAACTACTGTCATAAATTCTTCTTCTTTCTTAGGACAAATAAATTCATAACTTTAGGTTTTAATGTGAAAATATATAGTCCACTCTTCCCTTGGCACTAAGATGACACCTGCCATCCATTCATGACTTCCTATCCATCCCCCCCCTAATGGTTTCATGCCCCAATTCATTCAGTCGAGTCAAGACCTTAGTGTCATAAGTTTACCAAAACAATTCAAAACTTAGAAAAATAAATAACATCACTTATAGTGATTTTATCGGGGATGTTACAATCCACCTTTTTTGTCCCATCATCACTGTATATTTTAGCATTCCATTCTAAATTAATTAACACAACCTTACATTTATTCATTTTGAACATTTTAAGTAGATCCATTATATAGTTTCTTTATGTGACTACTGTTTGACTAGCTTCTCTCCATTTTTTAATACCTAAGCAATAATGCAACTCACCAAGGTCTTTCATTTCAAAACACTGTAACAATTGTCTTTTAAATTCATCAATTAATTGAGATACATTTCCTATTATAATAAGATCAACAACATACAAGGAAATCAAAGCAACATACCCCATTTGATGTGACTTGATATACATGCTAGGACCACTCTTGATTTTATAAGAACTTTCTAAAGAAAGAAAGAATCATTATTTACATACCAATATCTTGGTGCATGTTTCAATCCATATAAATCTTTCTTTAACTTACAAACAATATGCTCTTGACCCTTTTTTACAAATACTTTTGGTTGATCAAGATATACTTCTTCCTTTAATTCCTCATTTAGAAAAAAAAAGATTTAACATGTAACTAATGTAGTTTCCAAGTATTTTTTGTAGCTAATGCAATCATTAATATGATGGTGTTTATATTAGCTAAATGTGCAAAGGTATCTTCGTAATATATTCCCTCTTTGTATGAATATCCTTTTCCAACCAATCTATTTTTATATTTATCTATACTTCTATCATCATTAAATTTGGATTTGAACAACCCTAAGGATCCTATGGGAACTTTATTTGTAGGAAATTCTATTAATTCCCACATATAATTTTTCATTATGAACAATAATATTCCTTCATTGCATCTCTCCATAATTTATGCTCTCTATCTTGTTCAAAATTCAAAGGTTCTATGACATTCATTACTTCCGTCATCAAAACATAAGCGTTATACCTTTTAGATAATTGATTTTGATGTGTTGACCTCCTTGGTGCTTCACTGCTTTCACCTTTTCTTCTACTTCATAGTGAATCTTCCGCTTCACTACTTTCACCTCTTATTCTTCTTGGTGATGACTCTTCTCCTCCTCTTGGTGTAATTTGACCACTTATAGTGTCCATATCATTGGATTGTTCTTTAGGCTTTTGTACTTGTTCATCATTTGATTCTTCCTTAACATTTTCATCTGCATGCTCATGAAATAACACATCTCTACTTGCAAAATTTTTATGTGTGCAAGGATCAACCATCTTATATGATTTGTCATCAGATTAGTAACCAATAAATTTGCACTTGATTGTGTTTTCATCTAGTTTTCTCCTATCCTCTTTAGGAACACGAGAAAAATATTTGCTATCAAATATTCTTAAATGAATTACTTTTGGTTTATAACAATAAAGAGCTTCAAAATGAGTTTTATGGTATAAAATTTTAGTTGGACATGCATTTTTCAAATAAACAGTAGTGCTCATAGCTTCATCCCAAAACCCATTAGTAAGACTTTTACCTTTTATCATGCTCTGTGCTCATTCTACAAACATTATTTTCTTTCTCTCAGCTACTCCATTATGCTATGGAGTATGTGGCACCATATATTGTTGTAAAATTTCATTGTCTTTGTAGTAACTAATGAATGGATTTTATGTATACTCTCCCCTTGGTCCGATCGGATGACCATGATGCATTTTCATATTTTCCTCTCAACCTTATTTTATAACTCTTTAAATTATTCAAATAAACCCATTTATATTTTGCACAACCATCAATAAATATCAAGAATTAGTAAGTTCCACAAAGTGATATTGTCTGCACAGGGACACACAAATTTGTGTGTAGAAGATCAAGAATATCTCTTATTATTTTATCTATATGAGTGGGGAATTATTCCCTATGCATCTTACCTAATGCACACCCTTCACATGCAGAAAATTCATTCTTAATTGATGGGATTCCTCCCACCATTCCATGTTTTTGAAGTGGTAATAAATCATGGTAGTTAAGGTGACCATACCTTTGGTTCCATAAAAAATTTGTTGTCATGGTCATGGATGCCAATGCTTAATAACTCTTTCTCTTCACATAAATATTTTATAAACCCGCAACTCTAATTCATTTTGCAATAATCTTGTAACGATCCTGCATATCTTTTACCACAAAATGTGATTTTACAAATCCAGACTTCAGATCTTGATCTATTATGGTAGAAACTGAGATTAATTTTTTCTTTATACCAAACACATACATCACATTTTGAATATGTTTGACGCAACCGTTTGGTAATGTTACAAATACATCATCATATCCTTTAATTTGATGTGAGAGATCATCCCCAAGATATATATTTGCACCATTATTTGTTTCATGATAATTTTCATTGCACCATTATTTGTTTCATGATAATTTTCAAACCGGTCCTTGTTACAAGACATATGTATGGAGGCACCAAAATTAAAAACACCATGTATTTGAGTCATTTGTTTTAGCATACAATGAAACATATGAAATAAATAATCTAATATTTTTGAAGTAATCATTTATTGTATCACCTCCATCAACAAAATGACGAGTATCCCTTTTGTTTCTATGTTTAGATTAATGATACTTCCTTTTAAAGCAATCTCTAGAATAGTGTCCAAAATTTCCACAGTAAGAACATGCATCATTCCTTTTAACATTGGCATCAAACTTTGGTGGTGTCATAAGTTGTGGCTTTCTTTCGTTATTCCTTTCCCATGTATTTTTTTTGGAAGGTGGTTTCCCTTTTGCCATTATGCTATATTAGAACCTTGAGACCTTTGATTATGTTTTTTTTCCTTTCTTCCTCCCACATAAGTATTCATGTTAAGTCTTTAAAGTAGGAGCCCTATCCCTTGCTGCAAGACCTATGATGTAATGCCCCATAGTTTTACTAGACACATTTTCAGATAAACATGTTGCATTTTATTTTCTTATTATCTGTTGGACTCACCTAGATTGAGTAAACTATATTTTTGGTACATTAGACCTGATTATATGTTGTTTCTATGTTTATGAGGTTATGATGCTTATGTTGATACCAGGATTATGATGATTAGGATGTTATTATTCTCATGATGTTATTATGTTATGTGATTATGATGTTGTAGTTATCATGAGATTTGTTTCTTTCATACTGATAGTGTTTGTTTAATTGTTCTCCCTCATGAAATGTGATATATATGATGTGGTACATGGATGCTAACCTATGATGTGATCGATTTTAATGATTTTATGTGATGAAATGAAATGATGCTTGATAATATTGATCGATTGATGATCAAATGGAAATATTTGTTATAAATATATGGTTTCAAAGTACTAATTTGCAAGACATAGGGTCTATGTAATAACCAGATACTTGATATCAAGTGTGGTATAGTAGCTATTTTATAGAGATCCTCGTTTACCAAAGTTGATGATAAGATGACACAGACCAATAATCTTGATAGAAGAACAATACGGTTTGGACCGGGTATAGAACCAAGATGTTGAGAGGGATGGATGGTGTTCCACCCTATGTTTCTATGATATCCTAGGTCGCGACAAGGTCGTGCTGAGACACACTCCCCAAGTTGTTGTGATGACTATGGTTGGATTCCTTGTAGGAGAGGCTAGGTCCACTAGTTAGTCGATTCTACCGCTCTCATCTTCTATGTGATTAATTTAGTATAGTTGGAATTCACTTTTGTACTATCAGAGGAAGGATAGGTAGTGTTGCCGCCTTTTCACACACCTGGATCACGTGGCAGAAATCTTCAAGCCACTCGGTGTGTCCTTGGGGGCAAGTCTCGAGTCAAGGCTATCACCTTGTTCTTGACTCCCCCGTTTAGGCTCAACTCCTAACGAAGCCAAGGGGGGTAGACCCAATTAAGTTACTAAGGATGATTTCTTAGTGTAATGATGTTGTACTAAATCAGTTATTTAGGAGTTTGAATACTTTAACTTTAAACAATCAA
>LPNX010564986.1:213603-253059 GCA_001517045.1 Pseudotsuga menziesii | reverse complement strand
CGAAAATGTGTAATTCATATTTCTTATAAATATGAATTTTTTGTTTTCAATCGGCGTTTTTTTTCCGGCCGACGTGAAAAAAAACAAAAAATCTTTTCGGTCGAACTATTTGTTCGGCCGAACAATTATTCTGTCAGTTAAAACTAACGTTTCGGCCGAACTAATAATTGTTCGGCCGAAAAATATGTTCGGCCGAAAACCTGCAAATATTCAGAAAATCGGTTCTCCAGCTTTTTCCTGAAGCTTTTTGCAATTTCGGACAAATCGGATCATATGAAATATTTTCTATTTCATTTCACAAATACTACCATTACATGCATAATTCAATCTAGTTTCTAGAAATGTGATTTTTATTAAATTTCATGACATACAGTAAATACTTAGAATATTTTTCCTATAAAGGGTTTGGATTGCTTGAAATTTTAAGAAAAACGAGTGAAATGAAAAATCAATAACTTCAAAACGACATTATGAAAAAAATTGAAAAAATAGTGGTACACAAGTTTGATGTGTTAGTTTCAAAAGGGTACTTTCAATTTTGTGTTATGAAATAGAAAATTATACAAAGTGTAACGTCTCCTTAAACATGTCAATTTGATGATAGTTTTTCAGGTAGGTCCACTTCAAAAAATTCTAATAATTATTGTATGTCTCTGTTGGATACAAAATTATAGTCATGCATTAGTACAATCTGTGTAGATTGTACTAACATATTTTGTTTTTAATAAACAATAAGTTAATAATGAATAAAGTTACGTCTTCCGACATGACTATTTACCATAATTTCATTACGTAAGAACATACTGTCAAACAATTGCTAAAATGACATATCAATTGCCAATGAAAACATTCTGAAAAATAACAGATAGAAAGCTAACACGATTATTTACAACTTTTGTTTTTACTCGAAAGTGAAATTCTAAACACAAATACAACTTTTCTTTGTTCGAAGTTGAGAAACATGTAAAAACAAATTCGATTTTGTCATAGACCCCCCCAAAATAGACACCCAACTTCATGATTTCACCCAGAAACAAAAATATGATCTCTGACAACTGTTCTCTCTCTCACTTGTGTGAGCTCCTCCTCTCTCACTCATGCACTACTATTGAGTGAGTGTGTGTTTCAAATAGAGAGTCTCACTCTCTATTTATACTTGCTTTCCACTTAACAATTACTCTAAAGGGCCGACCTCACTAGGAGAGTCTAATAACCCTAACACCCCTCAACTGTGGGGACTATTTCCCCGACTCACAACGCAGGGTTAACCTCAACTCAATTGTGGGGACTATTTCCCCGACTTACAACACAGGTTTAACCTCAATGAATTTACATGACTTTATTATACTAATGACTCTCCCGACTAGAGGAACAAACATCTCTGTTGGGGTACAATGAAATACAATAAAATATACAAGTGAATACATTCCGAAGTTACAAATACATCAACACTGTACACTTCTGACATTATGAGATTCATGTAATTGAAAGTATTACTCCTGATTTCATAAGTGAGTACAATTTCTAGAAATTGAAAATTCTCCTCATTAAAGAACAAAAACATTCTGACCATGTAAGATTGAAATATGAAATGCTTGTTCATGTGGAGATTCACTAAATAAGAATGAATATTCTCATCTAGGAATTCATCAAATTTAAGGCAACATAACTGACTAGACTCACACTCGGGTTTATGCATACTCAGTCTAAATAACGGACCCAACAAGAGTTTTGGAACGAACTTATTAGTGTCCAACCCCAAAAAATGACTCAACAAGGATATGACACACTGGTTTTTTTCATTAAACAAGCCAATGTCTAGGGGAAAAGGATCATTTTAAATAGAAATTTCATGATTAAGACTCTCAAAATAAAATATTTGTTTTTCTTCATCCGTAGCATGTCTGAATTGTTCAATTAAAATTTCCTCAACAAAATCTTCCAAGTTTTGGATGAACGACTTGGGTACTTCTAATGAGTCTCTGAAAACCAATGAATTGATAGGGAAAAGTATTTTAGACTTGTTTGAGTCCATAATGACACACTCATACTAGGAGTAATTGGATGCACAACGGACCACAAAATCTAGGAAATTAAGGGTTTGGTCTAGACAAAAATGGTGGAAATGAGACTTTTGAACATCGTGCAAGTCAATTCCATGTTCTTCTAAATATGTCAATCTATTCTTTAACTCATGTACTAGACCAAAGGAATGTAATGTGTCAAAGATATCCCCATCCCTGCCCTCAAAAATCTCATCTAGCTTACCAAATTCATGGACCTATGTCTCAACTTCACCTTCCCCTTCCATTTTTAAAATTATCTAGGAGGGTTAGCTACATGGCCTACCTGGAAAATGACAGCTAGAAAAATGTATTCGAAACAGCTTCCACAGGTGCTGGAACACTCTTCTTTGTGTGCAAAAGACAAATAATATTCCTCCACATGACTTTTATTTTTATAATATTCGCAGTAGGTGGTTTCCGGATCGTGGGAGTTGGTTTCTCCCTACCACATTTCATTTAGTGGAATGATTCTCCGTCCAACATGTGGAAGGCGGTAAAAAATCCGCTGGCCACTGAATATTTTGTCCTCCATGCATGTTGTAGGCGCAGAATAAACATTCATCGTTGATATTTTTCCCCTTTTGATTGTGCACCATCGATTGAATCTAAAATTTCATCTTCTCCAACGGTCATTTCACCAACCCTTTATCATATTATCCATCGAGCCACTTCCCCTGATAGATTCCCTGTTTTCCATCGACATTTTCACCCTCCAAATCTAAACCATTAATCTTTACATAAGATACCAGAGGTGCTTTACACGTTCATTTTAATCACTTTCCACCTCCAACATGTGATTTGATGGGGAATTTGGAGAGTTTGGCCTTCCCTTAGGCACCCAATCCTATCAGCTTCACGGTCATATCACCTTATTTAAAAATATAACGTCTTTTTTATCATCTTAAGATCCTCTTAGTTTTGTACACCAAAGATGTGCTAACAAATGGCTCCAACTTGGGATGATATCCTCCCTGTCAGGTAGGAAAGAACTCGTAGACCATTGCCAATATGATTGTACTCTATACAAGTGATTTAGTTTCACAATAAAAACTTCAAACTCACTTTTCTTTTTCCTTTCTTTTTATGTACATAAAACTAAACATGATGAACCTTCATATCTTAGGGCCTTCAACCTCAGAATTCAAATCTTTCAACCGGCCATTCATACTCAAATTCAAATCATAAATATATACAAGTAATATACAATCTTATTTAGTGCTCAAGATAACTAGTGCTTGAGGAACCTCCCATTCACATGACCTCCTTTAATATCAACTCCATTTTGATTTTGCAGAATAAAAATATTGTCTCCCGTATATGCAACAATGATGTAAGGACCCCTCCATAAGTGATCAAACTTTCCAGGCTTATCTTCCTTCCTGGAATCCCACTTCAAAACTGTTGGCCCTAGGGAAAGTAAGATAAAATTCTACTAGAATTCTGGTTGAAAGAATAAAGTATATGGTACCAAGAAGGAAGGAATTGTAATGGAAGGACCTGTGACATGAGAATTTGTGATGGAAAGAACCGCGACAGAAGAAGAATAAATCAGTAAAAAACCAGAGTTCGACTAGTTTTGGAAAGAGTTAGTTAGACTAAAAGCTTGCATTTAGTGATAAAGAATAATTGTATTTTTGGGCCGATAGTGCCTATTTTGAGATGTAACTAAATGTATCAAAATAGAAAGACAATATTCCAACTGGAAGTTGTGAGTTAGTTAACGGTTGGATCAAGATTTGTAAAAGCTGTAAGGATTATAAAATCATGAACTCAAGTTGTGTGTGGGCTGGTCTTGGTCATGGTCTTGGTCTAGGTTGAGAGAGAAGAGAGTTGCTTAGAAAGGGGATCGATCTAGGCTGTGTGCGGATCGATAGTTGAGAGAAGTAGAGAAGAAATACATAGAACCAAAACCAAAGAGCACGAGAGGAGAGAAATATGTCTGAATTGTAAAGAATATCTAAACAAGAGTATTCCAGCATCCTACGCAGACCAAAGGCGATAACTTATCTCTCTTGGGATTTGTTGACGAACGAGGGATCTAAACCTGATTCGACGGATAGCACGTCAACAAATGGTTTTGTTCCTGGGACCGTTAATCATTCCAGTGGGGATATGTTTTGGCATTTGACGAAGCCAAAAATTCAAGATTGGGTTGATTATAAGGCACTCGAGTTTGTACAAGAAGAAAATAAAGGATTGCGGTGGAACCTGGATGAGCGGTTGGAACGATATCTTTACACATAAATTCATGACATTTTATTTTTAGAAAATTTCCCATTGTATTGCATGAGTGGCTGTCAAAGCTAGCAACCCAAAATAAAAATTTTGAAGGAGGAGAGCCAACAAAGTGGAGCCTTGAGTTGATCTAGCAGTTGAAAAAAACTAGTAATCATATATCTAGGGCTATTGATTTCTGGTTCGATAGTATTTTGGGAGGATATATCATAGAAATTGCAGTCGATATAATAAAGTAATATAGTGAAACACAAAGATAATTTTTCCAAGGACCACGATATCGATATCTGAAATATTTAAAATTGGTGATTAAGATGTTGGTGTGTGAAAAAGGGATTCTGAGAATGGAATCCGATAAGTAAAAATTTGTGCGCAGAGACCTGGGATATGTTACAAGAAATTTTGTGAATGCATGGGTGGAGATAAATTGAGATGTTTTCTGGTAATAATGAGAGTGAAATAGAAAGTGGATGCCTATGGAATGGAAAATAATTTTGGTCGAGGAAGAGAAGAAGAACTGCGACAAGAGGAGGAAGTTGTAGTGTGACCAGAGGAGAGGACTACGATTTGGTGTCACACCTTGATGGAGTATCTAGCAACGAAGAAGAGGAGTACCAACTAATACATGAGGAATCCAAAGAAGAAGAAGCACTAGATCTAGGACAAGATTATGACATACTCGTGACCTCGTGCACATCACCTAAGGTAAGATCAAGAAACACATCACCTATTGGTTTTTCTAATTTGACTAACAATAATAGTGGAACTAACAGTGAGGGAACTCCCACTGGTGGAATTTTTAATTCAACAGTACCAAGAGTAACCAGAATGGCTAGGAACGATATAAAGTTTCCAATATTTAATGGAAATGGGTTAGAATACCCTAAGCAACATTGGTTTCTATGTGAATCCGTATGGACCGTATGCCAAGTACAAGATGAATCCATAAAGAAGGATCAGATGATCACGACCCTTAGAGGTCTTGCACTCGACTGGTACATGAAATTCTCTATAGTTCCTATAGGAATTGATCAGAAGGCATTGGATCAGATATATACATGATTGATATATGAGTTTAAGAAACTGAAAGTTGAGTAGCAGTTATTACAAAGTTAAAAGAAATTAAACAGTTACCTATGGAGTATGTTTGGGAATTCGACCAAATATTCAAGACTTTGATGGCCAAAGTAAGGTTTCAAATGTCAGACTTCCGACACAAGAAATGGTTTATTGTGGCAAATTTGCCACATATTTGTGTCCCATTAATGCAGTAGAAGATCATATCTTAGAGCGAGGCTCTAGAACTGGCTATGAAATTAGAAGCCTCATTGGTTGGAAACTAGCCAACCTTACATTGCAACTTCAGGATATTAAGAAAGGGAAGGAAGTACAAGAAGAACTATTGTGTACCAGAAAACCGAAGGACATCATAAAGATAATTTCTTGACGCTTATGAATTATGTCGCATTAGGAGTACCAAATCCAATGAATACATAAGGGATTCCTTGGTGTGGATTATGTCAGACTAAAGGACATCGATCAGAATAATGATTACACTTACATAAAATCGTAAGTGCACCAGCTAGTATATACTGTAAATTTTTTCGGTAGGTGGGCCACGACGAGAAAGATTGCAAAGAATACCAGTTGTTGCAAGAGAAACCAATCAATACATACCTAATGAAGAACGATGAAAAATGTGGGACAAGCGAGATCAGGATCAATTTACTCAAAACCAATACCCTCGGGATCATTATCCACATAATCAATATTCTCAGCCTCAGTACCCTCAAGCACAATACCCTCAACCCAGGGGTGGTGGAATTTTCATAGGTCGAGGATGAGGATGAGGATTTGGTTGTGGAAGCGGCCAAGAGATATGTTATAATTTTGGACAACCTAGACACTTTTCCAAGGACTACACAAATCCTACTAAGACATGTTCACATTTTAAATATTTTGATCATACTACTAAGGAATTCCCTCAGTTGATTTTGAAATGGCAGGAAAAGAATGTGGGAAATCAAAATTTGCCTCAAAATCCCTACCTGAACATACACAAGATCTCTGTTGAACAAAGGGAAACAAATATTGGTGTTGTGACAAGAGGAGGTGTTGTGACTGTAGCTTATCAAGAAGCATCGTATGGACAACTGCAAGTGCGACTAACATCACAAAATAAAGTACCATTCCACGTCCACAAAGAAAAATAAGTATTCTTGGACACGTGACCAGAATTCATTGACAAAAATCAAGCATCGACTTCTATAGCTATGCCATCTGAAGACAACCATTTATGGAGATAACTGAGAGATTTGATCAGTTGTTTAGATAGACATCAACAAGAAAGGTTTGTAAATTAAAATATTTCTTTAATTTTTTTTTATCACTAATCCAAGATAAAGATGTTGTAGGAGAATTGATATATTTAATAGAAGAACCTCAAGAAGAGGTGCGACAAGAAAAGAGGGTTAATCATATCAGGAAAATACTGAATATTGGTCGAGAACTGGGAATGACCACCTAGATAGGAGATTATGACATGGGATATATTATCATGGACGGGCTTCAATGTGAACATTCTTACTAGACAAACTTGGGAGAGTATGGGAAAATCGATACTAGTATGGTGTCCTATACAACTCAGACTAGCAAATTAGTCGAAGGTTTTACCTATCGGTCAACTAACACAAGTTCCTGTCGAGATAGAGGGAATTCACTCTAATGTAGAATTTGAGTTGATCGACATTGTTGATGATACAAATCCATATCCCACACTTTTGGGGATCGATTGGACCATTGATAACCAAACTATGATCAATTTCAAGAAAAGGATACTCAAGTTCGAAGATGGAGAACTAAGGGTGGTTGCACAACTTGATCCTATATAAGGCCATAGGTATGTCGACCAGGTGAATAATGAAGGACATGGTGGAGATTTGGACCACATCTATAACATTACTTCTGCAATGTATGGTTATGTGAATCCAACGATTGATGGAAAAATCAGTTGGTGAAGCATTAGTTCCTGCACATCAGATTTGGGAGAAGCTATGGAAATTATGAAGAACCAATTGCATTAAGTGTACATGAGAAGATGCACATCAATAACACAATCCATGCAACTGGTACATATTGAGGTATGTGATATACCCACTTATGAGGGCTTGCCTAACCTAGACTCTTTTTTGAAAGAATTTGAAGAAAAATTAATAGAACTTCAGTGGCTGTCAACTTTGGAATTTGCATTGAAGGCTATGCCTTCTAGATAGTGGGTCTCACATAAAAAATCTATCTCAAAATGGGCCCAATGTTGAAGATTAATGGAAGTTCGATTTGGAGAGAAAGTGATGTACACTGGATAGAAATACACAAGACTGACTAGTCCTGTCGATCACATTGAGAGTTGCCGTGCGACATGGGAGGCATTTCAGTGATAGGAATGGGTACATCAGTTTGTACACACATTGGAAATGATACCATGGAATTGGTATACATCAGTCAAGTTGCGACGAAGGATGGTAGAATGGGAAGAATTAGCTGCAAGTTTTACTCAGACGTTTGAATTTGTTGATGATCATCCGTCAATTTATGTTTCTCTCCAACTAATTAAAGGTAAGATATTTGAAGATATTCTTGTATTAATGAAAAATTTCAATCAGAACAGCGCAACAGACCAACACTGGATGGAGTGCAATAATGTAACAGGAAAGCTAGATTCTAATAATCCTTGCGATATACCCATTCCTAAATCTAAAGACACTCGTGCACTAGAAGGATAGGGTGTATCAAGGGATAGATTTTTGAATCCGTTAAAAAACAAGAAAGTAAATATTGGATCTCTAGAAAATCCAAAGTTTGCCAATATTGGAGATTATTGGGATGATGAGACTGTTGGAAAGATCGCATATTTATTACATGAATTTCAGGATCTATTTCCCATGAAATTTTCAGAGATGAAAGGCATTGTCAGAGATATTTTATAAATGAAGATCCCATTAAAGTCCGACGCAAATCTTGTTAAGCAATGACCATACCGATTGAACCCAATGTATAAATAAAATGTTAAGACCGAGTTATATCGAATGCTGGATGGGTGTATCATAGAACCTGCTAAATAATCTGAGTGGATTAGTCTGATGGTAATGCAATATAAAAATACTTCTTGTGAAGTGCGTATATGTGTCGACCTAAGGAAACTGAATTATTCCTGCTTGCATGACCCATTTCTGACTCTGTTTACAGATGAGGTATTGGAGAGTGTCGTAGTTCAATAATTTTATTCATTTACTGATGGGTTCTTTGGCTATCATCATATCAAAATAACGAAGGAAGATCGACACAAGAATACCTTTGCGGTGGAGTGGGGATGTTTCCAGTATACAATGATTTGCTTTGGACTCAAGAACGCTCCTGCTATTTTTTCTAGGATAGTAGTCATTGCTTTCAAGGATTTTATTCATAAGTTTCTTGAGGTATATTTTTATTTCTGGACTATATTTGGGCTCATAAAATTTCATATGGAGAGCCTCAGAATGATGATGGAACGATGCTGAGAGTATAAGATTTCTTTGAATATAAAGAAATGTATATTTTCTGCCCCGTTTGGAATTTGTTGGGTCATGTGGTTTGCTGCAATGGAATCTTGGTCAATACTGCTAAAATTATGATCATCCTTGACCTGCCACCACCCATGAGAGGTGACTACTCCCATGGAGAAATTGCTAAATATGGATGTTAAGTTTCAGTTGATGAAACAATGCCAAGAGAGTTTGAATCTCCTGAAAAATAAAGTGGCTACAACAGACATCCTAGTTTTTCCATATTGAAAGAAAGAGTTTCATGTACATGTCGATGCATCATCTGTTGTGCTCAGTGTTGTACTCACGTAGCCAATTGATGGGGATATTGATCATCCTATTGCCTTTGCTAACCGAAAATTATCATCCTCATAGAATAATTACACCACAATTGAAAGGTAAGGCTTATCCATGGTGTATGCGCTTCAAAAATTCTGACATTATCTCCTAGGTGGACATTTCAAGATTTTCATGGGCCATTCAACGTTGAAATACCTGGTCAACAAGCCAGTGTTGGGGGTGAAGATCTATCGATGGATTCTCCTCTTCCAAGAATTTGATTTCGAGATCATTGTTAAACCTAGATGACTGAATTCAAGACTTGACCATTTGTCGATGCTAGAAAGTGGTGAAGAACTTGGTAATCTCGATGATAGTATTCCATATGCACAATTATTTGAGGTCAAGATGTTCGATGACCATTATAGAGATATTATACACTTCTTCAGCATGGGATCTGCACTAGCTGGATTCACTACATCGCAAAAGAAATAGTTAGTCACTAGAGCAACATATTTCCAGTTGATAGCTAGACAATTATACAAAATAGGACCAGATGAAATTCTTTGTCGATGCGTTTTGGAGCATGAGAGACCAATGATATTAAATGAGGCACATGTTGGTGTCACAAGAGGCCATTATGCCAAAAAATCTATTGTGTGCAATATTTTACGAGCAGGATTATGGTGTCCTATTCTGCATACAAATTCTAGAGAATATTGTCACAGATGTGATATTTTCCAAAGAATAGGAAATCTGTCACGACGAGATGAAATTCCTCTAGTACCTCAGATGATTTTATAGAATTTGAAAAATGGGATTTTGATTTTTTCCGACCTATTAATCCACCAGGGAAGAGAATCAGTGCATGATATATTATCAATGCGACGGATTCTTAACTAGATGGGATGAAATAGTGCTAGTCAAGGATTGTACTGCTTCGACTGTTGCAAAATTTTTGTTCAACAATTATGTAACTAGATTTGGGTGCCTGAATATTTTGATAAGTGATCAAGGAACATATTTTTCAATTAGTTGATTGACAACTTAATTGAATAATTCCATATCCAGCACAAGAATACAACACCATATCACCCACAAGACAATGGAGTTGTCGAGGCATTCAACAAAATGTTGGAGAATGCATTGAAAAAGATATGCAATATTCAAAAGATTATTGAGACTAGAATGTATGCACGGTACTATGGTCATATCACACAACCTATAAGAATTTGATAGTCCAAACTACATTTCAACTAGTTTACATATAAGAGGTTGTCATGTCGATGGAATATATTGTACCCAATCTGAGGATAGCTGTGGTTACTGTAATGACTGATGTTGGCACTGTTGAAGAAAGATTGTTGCATCTTGTATAATTGTGAGAGGATAGGTCTATTGCAGACTATCATACGAATGTTGATAAGTTGTTTCAGAGATCCTGGCATGACAGACATATCAAGAACAAATAATTTTGGGTCGGAGATCTTGTTCTTCTATACGACAGTAAGTTTTTGAAGCATCCTGACAAACTCAAAACACATTGGCTGGGACCGTATGTTATCATTCAAATCACTAAAGGAGGCATAGTCCAATTGCATAAATTATATGGAACACCTTTTAAAGGATTGGTGAATGGAAGTCGGCTAAAGCCTTACCAAGACAGCCATGACTTGGTTGACTTAGAATTCAAAAAGATTTAAAAAAAAAAGAGAAAATAAAACTAAAAGGGACAAAAAGTCACAGATTTATGAGTATTGTTTATGCGTGTTATTTCTATCAAAAGTATGAGTGTCTTCTTTAAAATTTATGAGTGTTATGTTGCAGAAAATATGTGTGCTGAGGAAAAATAAAATTTGTTGCATACTATCTGTCTGTTGTAGAATAAAAATGGTGGCGAAGACTCTCAGTTTGTCACAAGCAAATAAATGTGTCATAGGCCAAATGCCTGTCATAGGAAGAGAATTGATTTCACACAATGAATTTTGGTTGCAAGTGACAGTCTTCTAAGAAGTTAAATTGAGGATGTGGGAGATTTCGGTGGTGTTATGTTTGGTCACTTCCATCATTAATGCACAATAACTACCATTGGAATGACAGGAGAATTGCTTGTTTGATTGGCGGTTTCCTTGTAATGATTAGAAAGTGTTGATAGATGGTCAATACTAAGAGGGGGGTGAATCTGTATTGTTGACTTTTTGCCATTTAAACCACTTATTAAACTTTAATCAAAACATTGAATCAACAAGATACACATAATACAGATTTTATCATGGAAACCTAATAAGGTAAACCACCGACACATTTCTATTATCTACAAAGCTTTATTTTTACAATATACAATAGTTATTTGCAAGTACCCACTTGTTCGAGACCATAATCCCCAAGTTTCTTATCCACTACTAAAGGATGCACCCACACCCTGGTTTCTGTCTGTGCCTATAGACAAGGATACAACAATACCCTCATTTCTGCCTGCACCTATAGAAAAGGATACACCAATACCTTGATTCTATAACCACTACTGGAGGGAGTACAAGTCCTTGTTGCAGGCATGTAGCCTACCCTAGAACCACCCTTCCACCCTAATTTTATATTATTAAACTTCGTATACCTTCTTCAAACCCTGTCTCTGGCTTTCTTCACTTGGTCTATTATCTTACTGCTACACGGGTCTGGATTGCAGAGATACAATTTGCATTCTCTGACTATTGGTTTTATTTTTTAGATATTCATTATTCACCTACAGAGATCGCAGAGACACACAACTTCCTTTTCAATATTTTTTTTAGATATTCTTCTCAAACATCAATAAAACAACATACCTTTTCAAACAGTCATGTCCTTACAATATTCTAACTCTGTTTATGTGCCTTTTGTTAGTCATAACCACCGTAACTCTATTAACCATGCCCTTAATAATTATTCCCTGGTCATCCACGTGCTTCTTCATTTGCGTGCTACCCTTCATGTTTTTCCAACGATCTTCTCCATCTACTCATGCTGCGGCCTTCCTCAGCTTCATCTCTGATCGTGGGTTTTTCCTCTTATTCAACACTTGTAGGATTTACTCCAAAATTTTACAGGATTCTTGAGATGTTGATTTTAGATCGGGATTTTTCCTGGCTGTAGATCTCAAAATGTATTTCCACACCATTATCTTTCCACAATATTTTTTCGTAGTCGTCTTTTTGTACTCATCCTGAGCCATTGATATTTGTACTAGGTTGTTTCTTGATCATAGATATGAGATGGGATGTGGTATGCAGATTGTTGAACCATGACATTTCTCAACATGTCTTCCTACACTTAGATTTCTGCCTCAACTATTCCGCAACGTTGATCTCCCGCGGGCTTCCTCATGACCGTTGATCTTCGATAAGATGCGGATAGTGAAACACGGGTTTGTGACTTTTCCATAATTTCATTTTGAGATTCCCACTTCCGCACTAATATTTCCTCCCAATCATCCCGCACCATTGATCTCTTGCAGGCTCCTTCGCAACTGTTGATTTTCCGGAATGCGAGATGCAGAGTGTAAGTTCTCAAAAGCTCAAATGTTGTTTTTGCACTTCTTCGCCTTTCCTTTTCCTCACTAACTTTTTTGTACCATCGATCTTTCATGGATTTATTTCTGACCGTCGATCTTCCAGATCACGGGATAAGGAATGCAGAATAGTGGCATTTCCCACATTCTTTTTGCGATTCTCCATCTTCCATTTCCCGCACTAACATTTTGACACCGTCAATTTTTCTTAGAAGTCTTTCTGACCGCTGATTTTCCGGATCATGGGATGCGAAATGTGGAACTGTGACATTTCCTACAATCTTTTCACGATTCTGTTCCTTCCGCTTTCCACCTTCCACTTTTCTTTGTGCGGAAATTGTTCTCCACCATCGATATCCTTACGGATTCAATCTCAATCGTCTGATCTTGATATTTTGCGGAACTTATCTCCTGTCCACTTTTCTGTTTCCTTAATGGCTTTCCCGCAACGCATTTTCCGCACCACCGATCTACTGTGGGATAGATCTTGACCGTTGATCTATACTCTTTTGCGGAACTTCACCTTTTTCGCCTATCCTTTGTGGAACTGATCCTTAACCATCGAATATCATGCAGGATGCTTCCTGACCATCGATTTTAGATCAAATGCGGATCTCACCACGAATTTGTGGATTTGCACAATTTCTTTGTGGAAATCCTCTACGACCATTTCTAACAGTTTTGAAGATTTACACACATAGATAATTTCATCATATTGATTATAAAGAGTTTATAAACACTCTCGCAGATATAGTTTCTATGTTAGTTGATAGTTACATATATTCTATCTCCCATTCATTTCACTCTTCTATACTTCCACTCTTCATTTCTGATGCAGGAGCATAAACTTAAGTTCTACCAGTTACATGTATTTTCGAAAGTCAAAGTCAATTTTTACTAAAGAGAGTGGGTTCTAATAATTTAATTTTATTGTATTTTAGATAGGATTGAATAAAGTTGTCAAAGGATCTCAGATCCTAATTATGTAATAGCTGATAGCAGGGATGATTTTAAGGAACCATACTTATTTAAAAGTGTATAAATGTTGGCAAATATTACCAATTCTTAAAATGCCAACTATAAAATGATTGGCTATATTTTTCAAAAAATATTTTAATTTACAAGGATTTTATATCGTTTATATAATAAATTGGTGATTTTTAGGGTGAAAATTTTTCACCCCATCAAAATTGCGCGAAATAGGGCTTCAAAAAATGCAAAATGGTGAATCTTTTTTGGGAGAAAAACATGGAAAAATAGCCCACTGGGCTAAAATTCGCCCCTAAAATTATCCCTGGCTGATAGGGTTTAGACAAGGATTTAGCAGAAATCATAGGATCTAGATTTCCTAGATGGCTCGATCCAGATTTCATGGATCTGAGCAATCGAATAAAATTGTATTTAAGAAAGGAATTGTAGATTCATTGGACTCACAAGGCAGGGTAGAGAGAGATATAGGGTTACCAAGTAGACAGTAAAGTTCTGTTGCAGAGGTTCATTGAAGGAAATAAAACTGCTTTTATTTCAATTTTCTGAGTGTTGAAAACCTTTGTGTTCAAATTTGTTTACTATGTATACTTAAAGGGAAATCATTTGTATCAAGCTGCCCAGAAAAGATGGATTTGCATATAAGGGAGGAAGTCTAGAAAGTTCGATGGATCGATTTTTCATATTCAGGAAACAATTATGAAAATCCAGGAAGGAAATCATATCCAACTGCCCAGAAATCTAATGTTTTCAGGATCTTTGGAGGCGACTGTATAAAATTGTAATTTATTGCATATTATTCCGTGTTCAATTGAAATCACAGTTAGAACTTGTGAATATATAGCTACAAATCTATTGAAAAATTCACCGTATGCAATTAGCATAAAATAATACGCACGTTACAGTTGATCCATGGTTAATGTATATTACAGAGAATTTTTAAGTGTATGGTGAAATATTAGAGCTAGCTTCCATAAAGGGGTTTATAATCATGTTTTATAAAATGTCCAGACTTGCTGTACATTTCATTTGAAGTTTTTGGTTATCTTTTTTGTGGAACCACCAATTTTAGTGACAGTTTACCAAGGTGAGATAGACCTATAGTTTTAGTTCATTGACATTGTTGCATCAAGTGGTATCAGAGCTTATTGCTCTTGTTTATGAAGGGAAAATTTTATTTTTCACCTTTACCTTTGGAAGAAGCGAGAGAGAATATGAATAGTAATAGTTTGAGGACAAACTTATTACCTTCAAAAATGAAATTTAGAGTTCTAGTTGGACATGGAAGAGGAGGTCGATGAGGTAGACCTGTTGCTAATGCATAAGTGATGGAGGAATTGAGAATTCTACGAGAAGAAATGGCAGCCATGAGAGAAGTTGGAAAAATAGATCCTAAAGCAGTTGATGTCAGTGAAGCTGAAAAAGAAACTGAGCCAGAAGCAAAAGAAATGACAGAGGAGAATATTGGATTGAAATTGTTAAAGGCAGTCATTGGGGCTAGTTCAAAACCAAGTGTAATGTACCTGACCCTCCAACTGACGAAGAGGACGCTACCATAATCCTTTTTACCCAGGAAAACTAGCCCCATTAACAACAATTGAAAATGCACGAAACTTAAAAACATACACAGATGTATAAGATACGAAATCTATAGTGGAAGCATACACATTCAAGCATTAACATGTTCATGACAATTTATAAATAAAATACAATTGCAGAGTTAAATACAAGAATACTTATCTTGAGAAGAAGCTTCCCCGCAACTAGCTTTGTCGTTGAAATGTTCCACCCAACCATAGGTCAGTGTGCTCCTTACTCTCTCAGCATAACTACCACCCTCGAGCTGGGCATGATTTCCACAGGGAACTAGGGGACACTGACTTTTTCTCTCAATCATACTACTTTTATGATTGAAGTGATATGTGAGAACCAATAATGTAAGTACTACTACACCTTTTATCACAAAATATGGATTACTTTTATGTAGATCGCGTAAAAGCAATGTACTGAGAATTCTAAGGTCAAAGAGCTTTATAAGGTGCTCCCGATGTGAAAGGATTTGAATTAACAATCTCACCAAATTGGATTCAGCCCATGGATTGCATAGAAATTGATAACTTTGT
Organism: Pseudotsuga menziesii; assembly: GCA_001517045.1. Classification (NCBI taxonomy): domain Eukaryota; kingdom Viridiplantae; phylum Streptophyta; class Pinopsida; order Pinales; family Pinaceae; genus Pseudotsuga; species Pseudotsuga menziesii. The sequence continues at coordinate 237,242 of LPNX010564986.1, read as the reverse complement.
ATCTCTTCCAATTTCATTATCCAGGATCTTCTTTTTTTCATTTCTTTTTTACCCCCCCTCCCCCTTTTTTTTATTCATCCCAATGAATAGAATATAGAATATATTATTGATTTAATAGAATTGGAAATCTCGTGTCAACCAACCAATACTATTATACTGCATGGATAGAAATTATACCACATGGATAACAAATTTTTAATTGAAAAAGGGATCGAATCCAATCCGTTTTTTTCTCTTATTTTATGGGCGAACGATGGGGATTGAACCCGTGCGTGGTGGATTCACAATCCACTGCCTTGTCCACTTGGCTACATCTGCCCCGTAAAAACAAACAAATTTTATCTATCTACGGTTCTTCCATGATAGATCCGTCCCGACAATGAGCTAACGTTTGTCTGTTGGTTGGCGACCTCTAATAGGGGATCAAAGAAAGATCGAATACTAACTCCCAACCAACTCTTGAACAAGTTATTCGGTCGTGGACCTCTGTCGAATGTCTATTGATAATATTTTGTATTAATCAAGTATGCGAGAAAGAATGTGATTAGGTCCCAAACTACCCAATTTAAGATCTGAGTCTATACTCATATTATAGAATGAATATGTTGATGATATTTATCTAGCATCCATGGATGAATGGATAAAGCGCCCAACTCATAATTGGCAAACTCGCGGGTTCAATTCCTACTGGATGCAAGGGAACTGCACATATTCATTCTTTATGGAATGGAAAAAGTATGAAGGATAACAACAAACATTTGAAGAATACCAAACCTTTCATTTTATTGAAAGGCTTGGTACTATTCAGTTAAGCAATACACGGTAACAATCCATCAGAGTATTATCCGCCTATTGGAATAGATTCAACATCAGTTAGACCCAGAGGAAAGTTGTGAGCATTACGTTTGTGCATAACTTCCATACCTAGGTTAACACGATTAATGATATCGGCCTAAGTGTTAATTACACGACCTTGATTGTCAACTACAGATTGGTTGAAATTAAATCCATTTAAGTTTAAATCCATAGTGCTTATGCCTAGAGCAGTAAAACAGATACCTGCTAGAGGCCAAGCAGCTAAGAAGAAATGTAAAGAATCGGAGTTGTTGAAACTAGCATAATGGAAGATCAATCGGCAAAAATAACCGTGAGCAGCTACAATATTGTAGGTTTCTTCCTCCTAACCAAATTTGTAACCTACATTTGCGGACTGATTCTCAGTAGTTTCCCTGATCAAACTGGAAGTTACCAAAGAACCATGCATAGCACTGAATAGAGAGCTGTTGAATACGTCAGCTACACCCAACATGTGGAATGGATGCATAAGGATATTGTGCTCAGCTTGGAATACAATCATGAAATTGAAATTACCAGAGATTCCTAGAGGCATACCGTCAGAGAAGCTTCCTTGACCAATAGGGTAGATCAAGAAAACGATAGTAGCAGTTGCAATAGGAGCTGAGTATGCAACAACAATCCAAGGACGCATACCTAGACAGAAGCTAAGCTCCCACTCACAACCCATATAGCAAGCTACACCAAGTAGGAAGTGTAGAAGGATTAGCTCGTAAGGACCCCCGTTGTATAGCCATTCATCGACGGAAGTTTCTTCCCAAATGGGATAGAAGTGTGAACCAATAGCTACAGAGGTAGGAATAATGGCACCGAAAATGATATTGTTTCCATAAAGAAGAGAACTGGAGACGGGCTCACGAATACCATCAATATCTACCATAGGAGCTGCGATGAAAGCAATAATGAATACAAAGGTTGTGGTCAATAGGGTAGGGATCATCAAGACACTGAACCATCCAATGTAAATACGGTTTTCGATGCTAGTAATCCAGTTGCAGAAGCGATCCCATAAATTTGCGCTTTCGCGTCTTTCTATAATTGCGGTCATCGTCAGAACTTCATTTATAAAATCATCAGAGGCTCCCAAGCATAAGGCTTGTTATTTTACAGTATAATATGATCCATGTATCAATGTAAACTAATATCCAAGATGGAATTTCAATATCTATCCCAACGGGATAGATACTGATCTATACTATATTGAAAGAATGTATATTTCTTTTAGATATACTCTATACTTTTTTGCATATATTCCACACTCTATAGATCTATCTGTGGTTAGATACTCCATCAAATTCTTTATTTTTGGTTCCAGGAATGGGAGATCCATTGTAATTGGAATGGATAGGATTGAATCAGTGAAGAGAATTTTTTTTTTGTTCACTACAACGAAGTGCAATGCGATTCTGGAACCGAATTCTGAATAAATTGATATGAGTGGGATATGAATTCTTCATCACCTTTCTGGACAACCCATAGTGCAATAGTTTGTTCCTTGTGAATAGGAACGAATATGAAAAGGAACGTGATTTGATACTTACACACAACAAGGCCAAACACCTATTGTCAAGACAATAACCACATATAAACAAAGTCAGCCCACTAACAGGTGGATTATTGGAATTACTCAGTCAAGGCAACACAAGAATGCTACACACAGCACAATGCAGCTTCAGACCAAAGCATAAATGCATACACAACAAAATACAAAATTATGGGTTGAGGAAAAACAGTTCGACAACAAAATGAATTGCCAAGGTGGGTGAAACAACCCACTAACAACAATTTGTATCCCACGGACATTTTGGCCCTAATGTGGCCAAAAACAAAACTCAAAAACACCCAAGAGAATGTGGTCTCTTTCTCAATCTGCTGGGAATTACCAAAATGAGTCCCATCTCGGAAGATGATGGGGAAATGCAGCAAAAATCGTGGGCGAAGAGATCCAACCACAAATCATTACAAAAAAAAACTCCCCATCCCGAGGAAAAGGAAGAAATGATTTTCCACATGAGGGACAACACACACGGCAAACCCAACAATGTGGTGGCCACACACAGGAATTTCCAGCCGTTAGAGAGAGAGCTCCAATTGTGGATGAATGATGGTGAGAAAAACGCCTAGGAGCCCAAAATCGTTAAGGTGAACACATACAGAGAAAAAACATGAAGGTAAAATAGCCCCCAATCTTCCATTGTGTGAGGAGAAGAAGAATTTGGATGTATGCCCAAATGGGCATGCATTTTGGGTGTTAACTTGCCCCAAAAGTAAAAAATGTTTTTCCCAAGAAATGGGTTTTTCCCAAGAAATGGGTTTTTCCCAAATTCGAATTTTTGGCTTCCATACCTGGCCCATCTCATGCAATAACTACTTCAACCAATTTATGGCATAATTAAATGATTGGTTGAATGAGACAAGAAAGGTGGTTGACAGTTTGATGGGTTCTTTCATTGACATTTGGATTTTCCCCATTGGTCTCAAAGGTTGAATATCCCCCCCCCCTTATCCTTAGGAAATCATGCCCCCATATCTTTTAATGTTGCATTGAAATAGCTAGTTGTGGGTATTTAATTAAATTGCATATTTACATGATGTCCAAAATTATAATGTGTTGGTTAGCACAAAATACCATCGGCGTCGATTTTAATCACCGAAACATAAAATGATAAATCAATGGTGGGTATTTTTCCTTTAGCTCCACACCATGACTAATTACAATATTTACATCATATATATTTAATGCAAATGGGGTCAAAACCTGGGGGGTTACATTCCCCTCCCCCTTTAGCATCACTATCCTCAATGCTCATCAAAACCAAACAAAAATGCTACCATGGCACTACCTCAGTGCTCTGCAAGAGTAAACAAAAATGGATGTGCCAATCGTATGGAATCCTCCATGTCCCATGTATCCTCATTGGGATCGTGGTGCTTATTTTGCACTTTCACTTGTCCAATGGTATGATCTGGAACTCCTCCTTGGTCCCACTATGCTGTTGTCTTGCGTACGGACTCCTCCAAGTCCTTAATTACATGCATCAGTACACACCACCAAATATTTTTACGATACTGGAGAATCCGTCTCCATAGCTTGGAATATCTCCAATGTCTTTGGCAATCCAGCAATACCTATGCTCAATCCCCGAGCAATGAGTTAATTCCACGTCGGATTTACAAGTTTTTTTTTCATAAAAAATCATGGATGATTCACATGCCCATGTATATCGACATAAAATCAATAAGAATTTTCCAAGTGAACTAAATACTTATCTTGCATAAGTATCTTGTTTTGGTTCCAAAAGTGTTCGATTGGCCTAATACAACCATGGCACTTACAACCCCGCCCCACCTCACACCTGGGTGTGCATTAAAGGGTATCCAAATTTCTGCAAGCCTCATATTACCCAAAAACATCTTTCAGTCGAGATCTGACAGCTCTGCTTCAGATCCTAAAACTATTTCTAGGTTCTCACCAAGCTCGACGCCTCCTTTCCAAATACCACAACAATTAATTCACATGTCAGATTCATTCATATAAGGTGCAATCTATAACAAGATTTTCAAAACCATGGATGCATCATATGCTCATGTATATTTATAGGAATCAACCACAACAATAGTTTGATAGGTAAACCAAATACTTATCTGTGTAACATATCTTAACCGATATTTGGTATCCCTGCGTTAGAGCCCAACACCTCTCTGGGTGCTTAATGGAAGCTCTGCTTAAGGCTCAACACTTCCTCTCAGTGCTTACCAACACTTTGGAATTATCTGTGTAGCATCTCTCGACCGAGATTGGGTAGCTCTGCTCCAAAGCCTAACACCTCTTGGGGTGATTAATGGAAGCTATAGCTTGAGAGCCTAGTACTTGCTGCATTGCTCTCCAAGATCAGGGACTTCCTTCCCATATAGAAAAATGAATCAACTCACTGGTCAAATTCATTTCTATAAGATGCAACCTTTAACAAATTTTTTTTTCGAAAATACAAACCGCATCATATGCATATGAATAATAACAGAAATCAACAAGGATTTTCCAAGTAATCAAATACTTATCTACATATAATCTCTCAACTGAGATCTAGTCAGTCCCGCTTCAGAGCCTAACACCTCCTTGGGTGCTTAATGACAGCTCTTGGCTTAAGGGCCTAGCACCTCCTCCAAGTGCTTACCAATGCTTAGGTGTTTCCCTTCCGGACATCATAATACCTAGGGGTTATTCTCTTCATGGAGCCCCCACTCTCGTGACAGTCCCCTTATAACATGAATCTATGCGGAGAGAAGTCTAACTAGATGTCTTACACCTTGGGCATCCCTAGTGATGCATACTGGTGCCTAGTTGGTAGGGGGGTGAAGCTATGTACTCTCGTACATCCTTCTAGAGGAGTCATCTTTCTCAAACGCATCCTCCTAAGAGCCATGTACTCTAGGGAGGAATACCATAATCTCACCTGCATTACATACAAGCATGTAGTTTAAATGAGATGCCATTATAAAAGTAATTGCAATTATAGGTTTTCAAACCTATTCCAGGAACATCCCTTTGAGAAGCTATGTATCCAAGTACATCCTTCTGAGGAACCATGTACAAGCAATACATGTTTTCATCATCTCACCTGCATTACATATAAGCATGCAGTTCATATGAGATGTCATCGTAAAAATTTAATCATAGATTTTGAAATCTATTTCATGCTTGTATGAATGTCCAATTATCAAATAATTAACAACATTGCTAGTCAAATCCAAAATTTGAATTCACATTTCTGCTTCCCATAGAAAATCAGATTTTTAAACCATGAGATCGTCCTCATATTGTTTGGATTTTGCAAGTGGGGAGTACTCATCCCTATCTTATACATGCTACCAAAAACGTGGACATTCACATACAACATGTCATCTTGACACCATTTTAGATAAGCCAAACAGTTAATAATATTCGATTAACAACAAAATTTAAAATCTGAAGTTCAAAATCTATTCTATTCAAAAGTTATATTTCAGTCATGAGATCCTTCTCATAGCACATGGCAGTTTCCTACCTTGGTTTCAGTGGGTACCACTAGACTGATCTACTCCGGTCATTCTACTTGCAGTCTTTAGGAAATGCCATTTCCTCACGTAACTACAAGTTCACATGCAGGATTCCTCAGCCTATACATAGACTCAGCTTTTACCTGCAACTATCCTTCAACAAACCTCCTGTAGTATCCTGCAAGTCCCACAAAATATTGTAGATATGTTAACTTTCTTGGAGCAGGCCAACTCATCATGGCCTTAATATTTTCAGGGTCTACAGATATTTCTTTATCCGAGATATTGTGACCCAAAATAATGAATTCCATCTTCGTAGAAGTCATAGTTGCTCAACTTTGCATACAGCTGATGCTTCCTGAGCAATTTTAAAATCAGCCTCAATTGTTCTACATGTTTTTCCTCATCCTTTGAATAAGTAAGAATTCCATCAAGGAAAACAAGAACATACTTTTCCAAGTATCTGCTGAAAATATTATTCTTGAGGCATATAAATGTAGTTGGTTCATTTGTGAACCCAAATGGTACCACTATGAACTCATAAGATTCATACCTTGTTCCGAAGGTTGCCTTATGAACATCTCCATTCTTGATCCTTACCTTCTAGTCACCAGACCTTAAGTCAATATTGGAAAACACCTTCGCTCCTCTCATTTGATCAAGGAGGTCATCAATTCTAGGAAAAGGGTACTTGTCCTTCACAGTGACTTTGCTCAGCTGCCCATAATCAATACACAACCAGAATGCACTGTCTTTCTTTTTCACAAACAAAAATGGTGTTCCCTAAGGAGACACAATTGGTCTGAGGTACTTCTTTCCCAACAACTTTTGTAGCTGCATGTTCATCTCTAGAATTTATGGTTTGTTCATCCTACAGGATGTTTGGGACACTGGTGCTGCTCTAGGCACAAGCTCAAAGGTAAAATTAATGTCACTCCTTGGAGGAAGCCTTGGAACTTCATCAGGAAGAACATTCCTGAATTCCTGTAGCATATGAAATCCCTCCAACCTAGGAGTATCATACTTTGCTGCCTCCAAACATGAGCTGCATACACCTTGCAACCTTTCCCATAGAACTTCTTCATCTACATTGTTGAATACTTCCTTCCAGAGGTCACTTTTGGAATTCCTTTCACAACCCTTAGGTTTCCCTCTTCATCCAAGCACTCAAAAGTCTTGTTGTAACAATCAAGATTTGCTTGATGTTCTTCCAACCAATCCATTCCAATGAGGACATCATATGATCCAAGTGGCAGAACATTCAGATATGCACAGGTGAGTAACTCATCCATGACCAATGGGCATTTCATTGCCACCTCACTGACATCCTTTTGGATTCCAGTGACTAGTTGGACTAACCATGATATTTTATTCCTTGATTTCTTCAAAGTGTACATCTTAATAAATCCAGGGGTGATATAGCTGTGAGTTGATCCTGGGTTGATCAAAACAGAAACCGCCTATTCAGCAATCTCACCCTCAACTTCCACCACAGTTGAGTTATGACCTTCCTGGTGGTCTTCTAACACTGCACAAATTTTAGGAATAATCCCTGCTTCTTGACCCACACTTTCTGCTTCTTGGGTGCTAGGGACTTGACCCTCTCTCTTATTCTCAATTGGACAGTACCTGCGCAGATGGGGTCCTTCACATCCCCAACATTTAAGAGGTTACTTTGGATTTTTCCTCATAACTCTAGTCGGATCAATCACATGTTGTGATATCTTCCTTTGTTGCTTCAAGAGGTGGGAAGGTTTACAACCTTTATTCCTTGGGTTAAGCTTCTCATTCCTCTCGTGGGAACTTCTCCTACTCCCTTCTACCTCTGCTAACTGATGCCCAAATTTTAACTGCCTTTGGAGACCTGCCAAACTCTGTAGCATGGTGGTAGTCAACTCATTTTGCTCTACCAAAGCCTTGACTAGCCTTTTATTTTCTTCTTTGTAATCCTGTAACTCTACCCTCAGGCTCCTAAAGGTAGCTACAAAACCTGGGGAACTCTCCTGTTCCCACTTCTCAATAGCTTTAGCTCCATGACCTTGGATATTGTAAGCTGGACTTACACACCCTTCCCCATGTGGACAAATCAGGCGCAAATGGGGTCCTCCACATCTCCAACATTTGAGTGGCTTTCTGCCCTCTTGTGGACCTCTTGGATTTCCCCCCATAGCATATTTTCCTTGTCCACAGGGATCCTGTGCATCATCCAGGTTGTTAATCTTCTTGGCGCTAGCCTTGTTTGACCCTCTTGGTTGGACCAAGATTAACTTTTCAATATGCACTTTGACTCTGCAAAATGTGTTAACAACAACATTTGTTAGTCAATCTAAGAATTTCAAACAATTACTTACCAATTGCTTCTTATAGGCATGAACGGTCAATGTGCCTTTCATCGGGTTGGCTAAGTGTAGCAATTCTGCTAATTAGCACTCCTTCTTGCTATAGTTTCGTTTGATTGGATCCCTTCCCAACTAGTCATCCGATGTATCAGATCATTAGTTGACAATGCTTCTGACGCCTTATCAGGTGAGTCTTCATCTGTCTTCTGATGCCATATTGGGTCCATCTTCATGTGTCATTCGATGCACATCAGATCAATCTGCCTCTATCTTCTGATGTTTCAGCTTGATCTTTCTCTATCTTCTGATGCATCGACTGATTGATCTTCCATTCTTTTTCGACGACTTGACGGGTCGATCTTCATTTCCATTCCATTGCTTCAAATCGATCTTTCACTGCCCTCTGATGCTTCGGCTTGAGATTTATTTTTATTTCGATGCACATTGAAAAACTTCTTTCGATAGACATCAAAAAACGTTTTCTGATATTTCCTATACTTAGAAAAATTTCTGAATTTTTCTTTCTTCTCCTCTCCTTCTTTTTGCTGCCATTTCGGCTCCCTTCTAACGAGCCTTGCCGACACCTTGGCTCCATCTGGCCGAGACCTCTGACTCCTCCCAACTGAGAGCTTCGGATCTTCCCAGCCGAGAGCTTCGTCTCCTCCCAGCCGAGATCTTCGGATCTTCCCAGCTGAGAGCTTCGGCTCCTCCCAGTCGAGACTTTCAATAAAAATTTTCGAACTTAGGAAATTTTCAAAATTCTCTTCACTTGGTTTCTTTACCAGATGGACTCAGCTTAAGTCCTTTGACGTATCGGATGGGATTCCGGCTAAGTCATCCGATGTATTGGATGGAATTCAACCTAATTCATCCGACATATCAGATGGACTTCAGCCTAAGTCATCCGATATTTCCCATACTTGGAAATTTTTCTGAAATTTTGAAATTCTCCCCGATTTTCACGTTTTTCCTCTGTTGGGTGGAGGGTAACCTTGCTTCTATCACTACTTCTTCATGGCCCATTGAGGCCCATGCTGCAACATGAGCTTTGATACCACACTGTAATGTCCCCGACCCTTCAACCGACGAAGAGGACGCTACCATAATCCTTTTTACCCAGGAAAACTAGCCCCATTAACAACAATCGAAAATGCATGAAACTTAAAAACATACACATATGTATAAGATACAAAATCTACAGTAGAAACATACACATTCAAGCACTAACATGTTCATGACAATTTACAAACAAAATACAATTGTAGAGTTAAATACAAGAATACTTATCTTGAGAAGAAGCTTCCCCGCAAGTAGCTTTGTTGCTGCAACATTCCACCCAACCATAGGCTAGTATGCTCATTACTCTCTCAGCATCGCTGCCACCCCCAAGATGGGCATGATTTCCACAGGGAACTAGGGGACACAGACTTACACACAGCAAGGCCAAACACCTATTGTCAAGCCAATAACCACATCTAAAAATAGTCATCCCACTAATAGGTGGATTCTTGGACTTACTAAGCCAAGACAACAAAGAAATGCTACACACAACACAATGTAGCTTTAGACCAAAGCACAAATGCATACACAACAAAATGCAAAATTATGGGTTGAGGAAAACCAGTTAGGCAACAAATGAATTGCCAAGGTGGGTGAAACAACCCTTTAACAACAATTTTTATCCCATGGACGTTTTGGCCCTAACATGGCCAAAAACAAAACTCAAAAACACCCAAGAGAATGTGGTCTCTTCCTCAATCCCCTGGGCATTACCAAAACGAATCCCATCTTGGAAGATGATGGGGAAATGCAACAAAAATTGTGGGGGAAGAGACCCAACCACAAATAATTATAAAAACAAATTCCCCATCATGAGGAAAAGGAAGAAACGACTGCCCACGTGAGGGACAACACACACAGCAAACCCAACAGCGTGGCTGCCACACACAGGAATTTCCAGCCGTTAGAGAGAGAGCTCCAATCGTGGATGAATGATGGTGAGAAAAACATCCAAGAGCCCAAAATCATGAAGGTGAACACACAGAGGCCAAAAACATGAAGGTAAAACAACCCCCAATCTTCCACTGCGTGAGGAGAAGAAGAATTTGGATGTATGCCCAAATAGGCATGTATTTTGGGTGTTAACTTGCCCCAAAAGTCAAAAACATTTTTCCCAAGAAATAAGTTTTTCCCAAATTCGAATTTCTGACTTCCATACTTGGCCCATCCCATGCAATAACTACTTCAGCCAATTTCTGGCAGAATTAAATGATTGGTTGAATGAGACAAGAAAGGTGGTTGACAGTTTGATGGGTTCTTTCATTGACATTTGTCTTTTCCCCATTGGACACAAAGGTTAAATACCCCCCCCACCCCCTTATCCTTAGGAAATCATGCCCCCATGTCTTTTAATGTTGCATTGACATAGCTAGTTGTGGGTATTTAATTAAATTGGATATTTACATGATGTCCAAAATTATAATGTGTCGGTTAGCACAAAATACCATCGGCGTCGATTTTAATCACTGAAACATAAAATGATAAATCAATGGTGGGTATTTTTCCTTTAGCTCCACACCATGACTAATTACAATATTTACATCATATATATTTAATGCAAATGGGGTCAAAACCCGGGGTGTTACACCAAGAGTGGAGATAGCTGCATAGAATGGAGGGTTAAATCCAGAAGAATTAGTTGACTAGGTCAATTCAATGGACAAGCATTTTGATTTTTATAAAGTGCCTGAAGATAAGAAAGTAAATTTTGTAGTAACTAGACTCAAAGGACATACTTTGCTTTGGTGGGATGGTGTACAGGCAGAAAGGAGAAGACTGCACAAAAAAAAAATCAAAAGTTGGAGCAGAATGATTACCAAGCTGAAGGACAAATTTCCACCCAGAGATTACCAATTAGCTTTGTATAAGAAGATGCAGAACTTGAGACACAGATTGCTTGCTGTCAGGGAGTATACAGAGGATTTTTACAAGGTAAACATTAGAGCTAGATACACATAATATAATTATGAGAAGGTAGCTAGATACATGAATGGTCCTAGATTTGACATTTAGGATGAAATGAGTTTATTTTCTCCTAAATCAATTTAAGAAGCGTACCAATGTGATTTGAAAGTGGAGGAGAAATTGAATAGGAGAAGTAACTTAGGGAAAGGAAGAGGTCAGACTTATAGAGGTAAGGGACCACATACTGGAAGAGGAAAATTTTCAATTCAGAAGGAAGAAGCTGAATCATCAAGTCATCCAGAACAACCTCAGAGAGGAAGAGACTTCAGAGGAAGGAGATCTTTTCAAAGAGGCCGAGGAAGAGGCATAAATCATGAGGTTAGATGTTATACATGTGGAAAGATAGGACATATGTCATGGGATTGTCCAGAGGGATCTGTAAGACAAGGGAATGTTCAAATTTCACAAGCTAATAATGAACAGAGAGTGCTCGATGATCATGTTGAATTTCCAGAGGTAGGAGAAGCCTTATTGATGAGAAGAACTTTGCTGAAACCAAGCAAGGAGTTACATGAACCCGAACAGAGGAAGAGCTTGTTCAAGACAATGTGGAAATCACAAGGTAAGTGTTGTAAACTTATTATTGATAATGGTAGTACTGATAATCTAGTTTCTGTAGAGATGGTTGAGAAGTTGGGACTACAGAAAGAAAAGAATCCTACACCCTACATAGTTTCCTGGTTGCAGAAGGAATACCAAGTACTAGTCAATGAGCAATGCAAAGTTGATTTCTAGATTGGAAATTACATGTACCAAGTCTTATGTGATGTGATACCAATGGATGTATGTCATGTGTTATTGGGTAGGCCATGGTGGTATGACAAAAATGTAATATACAATGGCAGAGAAAACAATTTTGTCGTGGAGAAGGAAGGCAAAAGACATACTCTTGTTCCCCTAAAGGATGAGAAGGTAGAGGAACAAACCACCCCAAAAGTATTGCCGGTGAAAGAGAAATAATTTATGGAACAGTTGCAAGAAGAAGAGGTAAGTTTTGCTATTGTTGGTAAACCTAGAACTGTTATAACCAACACTAGAATAGATGAATTTCCTGCTGAAATTTAGAAATTACTAGAGGAGTATGTAGACATAGTTGTGGATGATTTTACAGATGAACTACCACTTGTTAAAAGTATCGGTCATCACATAGATCTGATTCCTGGAGCTAGTTTTCCAAATAAAGTTGCTTACAGAATGAATCCAATAGAAAATGCAGAGATCAGCAGACAAGTGCAGGAATTGTTAAACAAAGGATTGGTCAGAGAAAGTTTAAGTCATTGTGCTGTACCAACAATGTTGAGTCCTAAGAAAGGAGGGGAATGGAGGATGTGTACAGATTCCAACGCTATACACAAAATCACTATTAGGTATGTATTTCCTTTACCTAGGATGGATGATTTAATTGATTGCTTGAGTGGTGCCAAATATTTCTCTAAATTAGATCTGAAAAGTGGATATCATCAGATAAGAATGAGAGAAGGTGATGAATGGAAAACAACTTTAAAAACTAACACTGGGTTGTATGAATATTTAGTTATGCCTTTTGGGTTAACTAATGCACCTAGTATTTTATGAGATTGATGAATGGAGTGCTTAAATAATTCATAGGAAATTTTGTCATAGTTTATTTGCATGATATTCTTGTTTTCAACAAAACAAGAGAAGAACATGTTAGCCACTTAACTTTGGTTATGAAGAAAATGCATGAAGAGAAACTCATGATAAATCTAAAGAAGCGTTTCTTTATGAAGAAAGAATTGATTTATTTAGGATTTGTGATTTCACAAGAAGGACTGAAAATGGATCCAGAGAAAGTAAAAGCAATTTTAGATTGGCCATCTCCAAGGAATGTTTTAAAGGTAAGAAGTTTTCATGGATTGGTAAGTTTTTATAGAAAATTCATAAGAAACTTTGGTGGAATATGTGCTCCAATATTAGACACAGTGAAGAAAGAGAAACAACCATTCAAATGGACTATTGCAACAGAGAAGGGATTTAAATCGCTGAAGGAAAAGATCACTGGGAAGCTTGTTTTAGCTCTCCCAGACTTCATCAAACTTTTTTTCGTTAGATGTGATGCTAGTGGACATGCTATTGGAGGAGTATTGATTCAGGATGATAAACCAGTGGCATATTTCAGTGAGAAATTGATCGAAGCAAAACATAAGTACTCTACCTATGATAAATAATTCTATGTAGTAATTCAAGCTCTGAAGAAATGGAGGCATTACCTTATGCGTGGAGAATTTTTTTATATTATGATAATCATGCTTTGCACTTCATGACTAAGCAGGAAAAGTTAATTCAGAAACATTCTAAGTGGGTTGAGTTTATGCAGAATTTTACTTTTTTTTAAAGCATATTAGTGGAAATTCTAACAAGGTTGCAGATGCTTTGAGCAGAAGATGTTTAGTTTTGCAGGAATTCCAAGTAAACGTTCTTGGATTAGAGCATTTGAAAGACATGTATGCAGAAGATGTTGTTTTTAAAGAAGCTTATGAAGCTTGTCAGAACCAAGTATTCAGAGACAAAAGCGCATGGATAGACTTCATGTTGTAGGAAGGATTATTGTTCAAAGGAAGCAAATTGTGCGTTCTTAAATGCTCAATGAGAGAGAATTTGTTGAAGGAGAAGCATATTGGAGGACTTGCTGGTCATTTTGGAAATGAAAAAATTTATGCTCAATTGAATAATTTTTACTATTGGCCAGGAATGAGAGCAGATGCATAGAGATTTTTTGGAAGATGTCAAATCTGTCAGCATGCAAAGGGGAGACAACAGAATGTAGGATTATATCAGCCATTACCTATTCCAAAGAAACCTTGGGATGCTGTAAGCATGGATTTTGTTCTAGGATTGCCAAGAACACAGAGAGGTAATGATTCCATATTTGTTGTAGTGGATAGATTCTAAAAAATGGCACATTTTGTTCCTTGTACTAAAACTAGTGATTCCACTCTCATTGCAAATCTATTTTTCAAAGAAATAGTAAGACTTCATGGTCTTCCTATGATCATAGTTTCTGACAGAGATACTAGGTTTGTTGGACATTTCTGGAGGACTTTATGGAAGAAATTGGGAACACATATTAACTTTAGTTCAGCTTACCATCCTCATACTGATGGGAAAACTGAAGTTACAAACAGAAGCTTAGGTAATATTCTGAGAAGTTTGGTTAGTGAACATCCTAATCAGTGCGATTTAGCTTTACCATAGGCTGAGTTTGCTTATAATGATTCACTTAATAGAAGTACAGGTTTGAGTCCTTTTAAAATTGTTTATGGGACAAATCCTAGAGGTGTGTTTGAGCTCAGGGACTTGGAAACGATGGAGAAAAGAAGTGCAAATATAGAATATTTTGCTTTGGACATGCAAAAGTTGCATGAACAGGTTAAAGAACAATTGCAGGAGAATAGTCTTAAGTATAAACAGAGGGCAGATCTAAAGAGGAGAGAAGTGATTTTTGAAGAAGGTGATCTAGTATTAGCATATCTAAAAAAGGAAAGGTTTCCTAGAGGCACTTATAATAAACTGAAGTTGAAGAAAATTTGGCCTTGTAAAATATTGAGGAATTTTTTGGCAAATGCTTATGAAATTGAGCTTCCATATGATATAGAAATATCACCTATATTTAATGTTGCATATTTGTACCTTACAGAGAGGTTGAAGTAGAAATTTCATCAGCAAATGGTCTAGATACTGGACACAGAGTTAAATGGTAGAAACTGATTCCTACTATGCCAAAGATGGAAATGGAGAGGATTTTGGACACTAGAGTGTTGAAGAAAACAAAAGGATAGGAGTACTATGAATACCTGATCAAATGGAAGAATCAACCACTTGAAGATGCTACTTGGGTGACTGTTGCACTCATACATAAAAGTGGCAGTACTATGGAAGAACTCATGAACAGGAGTTCATGAATTTTTCTGACCTGAGGAGTCTGATGCAGGAGCATAGACTTAAGTTCTATCAGTTACATGGATTTTCGAAAGTGAAATTCAATTTTTTAATAAAGAGAGTGGGTTCTCTTAATTTAATTTTATTGTATTTTTTATAAGATTGAATAAAGTTGTCAAAGGATCTCAAATCCTAATTATGTAATAGTTGATAGGGTTTAGACATGGATTTAGCAGAAATCATAGGATCTAGATTTCCTAAATGACTTGATCCAGATTTCATGGATCTGAGAAACCGAATAAAATTGTATTTAAGAAAGGATTTATAGAGTCATTAGACTCACGAGGTAGGGTAGAGAGAGATAGAGGGTTAGCAAGTAGACAGCAAAGTTTTGCTGTAGAGGTTCATTCAAGGAAATAAAAATGCTTTTATTTCAATTTTCTAAGTGTTGAAAACCTTTGTGTTCAAATTTGTTTACTGTGTATACTTAAAGGGAAATCATTCGTATCAAGCTTCCTAGGAAAGACAAATTTGCATATAAGGGAGGAATTTTGGAAAGTTCAATGGATTGATTTTTCATATTCAGGAAACGATTATGAAAATCCAGGAAGGAAATCATATCCAACTACCCAGAAATCTAATGTTTTCGAGACCTTTGGAGGTGACTGTATAAAATTGTAAGTTATTGCATATTCTTCTATGTTCAATTAAAATTGCAGTTAGAACTTGTGAATATATAGTTACAAATCTATTGAAAAATTCACCGTATGCAATTAGCATAAAACAATATGCACGTTACAGTTGATCCATGGTTAATGTATATTACAGAGAAGTTTTAAGTGTATGGTGAAATATCAGAGCTAGTTTCCATAAAGGGGTTTATAATCATGTTTTATAAAATGTCCAAACCTATTGTATGTTTCATTTGAAGTTTTTGGTTATCTTTTTTGTGGAACCACCAATTTTAGTGACGGTTTGCCAACATGAGATAGACCTGTAATTTTAGATCATTGACATCCTTGCATCAATTTGTCTAACCAGATTTGTCATTCATTCTGCATCTCCACTTGCACTCAACCTATTTTCTTTGTTTCATTAACCATTGTTTACATATACTGTATTGGAAGTCTTAAGATCAGTCATTCATGCTATCTTATCATCCATGTCCATTTCATCCATTACATTTGTCATTAATGAACTCTTATGACATCATCATTAGGACACCATGATATTCCATATCATCATATATTCCATGCCACATCCTTAGCTATGCCATGCCTTTCCATCATATCTTCCATTTCATAATTCATGCCATGTCATCACTACCTTTGTATTTCCTTTGACTTATACTGAGTTCACCTTTTGTCTTTCCTTTGTCTTTCACTGAGTTCACTCTGGCATCATGTCCTTTGCTTATCCTTTTCCATTCATGGACTAATTTGACATCAATGACAACTATAATCCATATTACCAACAATATCCCCCTTTTACATTGATGGAAACACCTAAACCTTCTCTCCCTTTGACAAAAATGACAAAGGATAACCTATTATGCCATTGAGGATTTCCTGTCTTTCTTCTTTCTAACAACTCCCCCTGTCAACATATCTCCCCTTTGTTAACTGAACTTGGTATTTAATCAATGTTTTATTATTTATCTTAACATTTAATTTCTTTCCACGGGTTCTTGAATGATAACTTAAATGATAGATCCATGGATTCCCCCTGTCATTGTACTTCCTCTCCTTTGCCAACATTTTTTTGACAGAGTTTACACTCAACATTTTCTTCCACACACAGTTCTCCCTTTAAAAAAAAACTATATTATGTAACTTTCTCTCTTCAAGATATCATTCACATAATCCTTGGTCTGAGATAACAGTCTTTAGATGGACTGTCACTAGATTTAGTCCAGTTCTAAATTTGGTAGAGCCACTAAATTAACCTCACCCAACCAATTGTCCCGTAGGTAGCACTTCAACGACGAGCGTAATTCAAACCTTCGGTGAATTGGATTTCATACATATTTCACTCCCATATCCAACAATTAACTTACTTGATAGTTAGTCAGCGAAATGACTGAAGGACCATCTGATCTAGATTGACGGTGGACCTCAAATATCATAGGGTGGATTTCATCAAATATCGCGCCCATCAAGATTTTATTTCTCCGTGCTATTTTACCTAGTGAATTGGATCACAACTGTTGATATAAACCATGCTTTCATCTAGACCATCAAAATATGTGCCCCCTACCTAATTCCGCAAATATCCATTCTGACTTTCTCCATGCTAGTTCACCTAGAGGAATTTTTTCCAGCCTTTGATAAAAAATCCTCCTTTAATCTCCGTTGTTCAATTAACTTGGAATTGGTGTTTATCATACTATTAACATCCTTCTTGTAGTGATTCTTTGAGTAAGAACCTTATATGGTGAGTTTATAGACACCCCCTATCACAATTCTTCTCCTAAACACATTCCTTCTTCAAAGCTGAGATCAAATCCAATTGTGATAGCTGAAACCAATTTGTCACTTCTACTCTTCTTATTTTGGTGGCAACTTCGGAACATTCTTCTCTTTTTACCAAAAGAAAATTTTCAAGTATTAATTGCAATTTTCTGAAATTAACTCCCCATGAGTAGGGTATTTTTTAAGGATTCTAATATTATACTTAAGTATAGTATTCTAGGCGATTGTTTTGGATTGAAAAAAACATGTTGATAGATAGGTAGGAAACTATTAAATATGAAACATAAAATTAACACTGAAATGTGTAAACTTTGGTGAATATTATGATAAAAATCATATTTTATATAAATATAGGCGATATTAGACACTAAAAATGACCAAATAACGAATTTATTTTTTGAAAAAAAACCCCCAAAAATAGCTAATCGGTGAAATTTTGACCCTAAAAATTACCCTGCCCATGAGTTTATGATCCCTTCTAATGCTCATGAGAGTTTTAGAACAACCATTCAACTTCAGCTCCACCACCATTGCTAACTTCTTCTTCAATATCTTCATCATGCTTTCCATTATAATGGATGTTATTCTTGTCTACAACATTATTATGCTTACCATCATCTTGGGAAACCTTTTTGATGTTTGAAATATTTGTTTCTTCTTCATATTTGGAGTCTTCCTTTATTCTCCACATATTTCCATGAGGTACACTGCTAACTTAACTTTTTTGTTTCTTGGATTACTTACTTATATCTTTTCTCTTGATTCTACACTGGCAACATCTGTGTGACCAAATTTGTGACAGTAGTGACAATATCCATAGAAAATTCCTTTATTTTTGAGGTATCTTTGGCCTTTCTGCTTCATAGGTTTCATCCTCTTCCAACCCTTCTTTGTTCTTGGACTTTTATTGAAGAATTATTCCTTAGCTTACATTCTCTAGCCATATGTACAAAATTATGACATGTATAACAATGACCAAGAAATATTTGCTAGACCCTACTTGTCCTTGGTCTTTTAAGTATCATTCCAGTTTTATCATTATAATGAGATGAGGGGGTAGAATTTTGACTATTATTAATTGGAATTTTTAGTACATTAGCACATCCTCTTCTATTATTTATTTCTAGGTTAGTGAGGGAGGGACATTATTACTTTCTTTCATTGTCATACCCTAAACCAATTTTATCATTTGATGGTTTCTGGATCCTCAAGATGTCATATAGGATCTTTGAACTGTTCTCAAACTTTTTAATAGTTTCCTCATCAATCTTCTTCCTAAGCAAAATACCTTCTTCTTCCAGTATTTTAGTTTTTTGTATTTTGTCCTTAATCCTCTCATTAATGGTCTAATGGTTTTCTAGCTTCTTTATCTCCTTTTTGGGATTAGCAACTTCTTTTCTTAATATCTTGGCCTCTTCCATGTGGTATTCCAACATATTTATTTCTTTCTTGAAGTTATTAACTTCATTTTTTAGGCTCTCAGCCTCTTCCACGCTAGCCATGATTTGTTGTCTTGCAATGTATAGTTCTTCTAGGAGGGTCTTGACTTCCTCTTCATTTGACGTCTGCTCTTCTTGATATTTTGAAAATTTTTCTTCCAAAGACTTCTTCTCCCTCCTACTTTTTCTCAGTTCTCCGAAGGAACTTTTGAGTTCTATTTCTAATTTCACCTCTCTTTCCACATCTGAATTATCTTCTGAAGTTTGAGTTATTGTCCCTATGAATAGATTTTCTCCATCTTCAGTTATATATTCACTGTCATACTTGCAAATAGCAAGGTTTGCTTGCGCTATCTCTTCAGTTGAATGAAGATTTTCCAATTTGACCCAGAGTTCCTTCGCTGAGACACATAGTCCAATATTCCTTCTAATAGATTGAGGTAATACATCTAATATGGCCTTTATTGCATTTGCATTATTTTTCTTGGATTTCTTTTGAGCTGGATTCCTTATTCTTTTTGGTGGGATGTAATCAGATATTACTGCATTCGAAACACCAGCTTCCATGCCTTCAGATAAATTTCCATTCTTGTACTCCAAAATATGTATTCTCCTTTTCCAAGTATTGGAGATCCATTTTTTGTGTAAATCTCTTCTTATTGATCCATAGTGGTTTTTAATAGGATCTTCCTTCCAGTGGTTAAAATGTTAGTGAAGGATCCCTCTTTGATACCAATTGTTGATAACTGGTCAATACTAAGAGTGGGGGGGGGGAATGAATCAACATTGTTGACTTTTTACCATTTAAACCACTTATTAAACTTTAATAAAAACATTGAATCAACAAGATATAGAGAATATATATTTTATCATGGAACCCTAATAAGGTAAACCACCAACACGTTTCTATTATCTGTAAAACTTTGTTTTTACAATATACAATAGTTATTTGAAAGAACCCACTTGCTGGAGACCACAATCCCCAATTTTATCACCCACTACTGAAGGATGCACCCACACCTTGGTTTTTGTCTGCACCTACAAACAAGGATACACCAATACCATGATTTCTTCCCGCACCTATAGATAAGGATACATCAATACCTTGATTCTCCAGCCACTATTGGAAGGATGTTAAGGCCTCCTTGCAGGCATGTAGCCTGCCCTAGCACCACCCTGCCACCCTAATTTGATATTATTATACTTCCTAGACCTTATTCAAACTCTGTCTTTGGATTTCTTCACTTGGTCTATTGTCTTGCTGCTACACATGTCTGGATTGTAGAGATACTCTTTTCATTCTCTAACTACTGATTTTCTTCTTTAGATATTCATTATTCACCCACAGAGACCCCAGAAACACATAAATTCCTTTTTAAGATTCTGTTTATATATTCTTCTCAAAAATCAATACAACAACATACCTTTTAAAACAGTCACGTCCTTACAATACTCTAACTCTGTTTATGTGCCTTTTGTTAGTCATAACTACCGTAACTCTGTTAACCATGCCCTTCATAATTCTTCCTTGGTCATTGAAGGGATTATTTATCTGTGTGCTAGCCTTCATTTTTTTCTAGTGAGATTCTGCATTTACTCATGTTGTGGGATTCCTCAACTTCATCTCTGATCGTGGGTTTTTCCTCTTATTCAACACTTGCGGGATTTACTCCAAACTTTTACATGCTTCCTGAGCTGTTTATTTTATATTGGGATTTTTCCTGACCGTAGATCTCAAAATGTCTTTCCACTCTCTTAGCTTTCCACAATCGTTTTTCATAGTCATATTTCTACACTCATCCTGAGTAGTTGATTT
Source organism: Pseudotsuga menziesii (assembly GCA_001517045.1). Classification (NCBI taxonomy): domain Eukaryota; kingdom Viridiplantae; phylum Streptophyta; class Pinopsida; order Pinales; family Pinaceae; genus Pseudotsuga; species Pseudotsuga menziesii. The sequence continues at coordinate 216,361 of LPNX010564986.1, read as the reverse complement.
TTGTCCTGGGCTATTTCCTGACCATAGATCTAAGATGGGATGCGATATGAAGATTGTCGAACCATAACATTTCTGAACATGTCTTTCCGCACTTATATTTCCACCTCAATTGTTCTACACCATCGATCTCTTGTGGGATTCTTCGTGACCGTCAATCTTCGATAAGACACAGATAGTGGAACACATGTTTGTGAATTTTCCATAATGTCATTTCGATATTTTTTCTTACGCACTAATATTTCCTCCTCAATAATTCTGCACCATTGATCTCCTATAGGATCCTTAGTGAGCATTGATATTCCGAAATGCAGGATGCAAAATGCGGGTTCTCAAAAGCTCAAACATTTCTTTCACACTTCTCTGCCTTCCATTTTCTGCACTAACTTTTTTGCACTGTCTATCTTTCACGAAATTCTTTCTAATCATCGATCTTCTAGATCACGGGATGCAGAATGTGAAACTGTGGCATTTCCCACATTAGTTTTCATGATTTTATGTATTTTTTTTTTTGCACTAACCTTTCCACACCATCGATTTTTCACAAAAGTCTTTTTCACCGTCAATCTTCTGGATCGCGGGATGTGGAATGTGGAACTGTGAATTTTCCTACAGTCTTTTCATGATTCTACACCTTCTGCTTTTCTTTGTGTGGAAATATTTCTCCATCATTGATCTCCTTGCAGATTCAATACCATCCATCCTATCTTGATCTTTTGCGGAACTTATCTCCTCTGCACTTTTCTTTTTTCGTAATGGTTTTCGCGCAACGATTTTTCTGCACCGTTGATATGATACGGGATAGATCTTGACCGTTGATCTATACTCTTTTGTGGAACTTCACCTTTTCTGCCTATCTTTTGCGGAATCGATCCTTAACCGTCTAATCTCGTGCAGGATTCTTCCTAACCATCGATTTTAGATCGAATGCGGATCTGCACGATTTCTTTGTGAAAATCCTCTGTGACAATTTCTAACATTTTTGAATATTTATACACACAGAGAATTTCATCATGTTGATTATAAAGAATTTATAAACAATCTCATAGATATAGTTTCTCTTCTCTTCGATTGTTACATATGTTCTATCTCGTATTCATTTCACTTTTCTATACTTCCACTCTTCATTTGTCTAACCAGCTTTTTCATTCATATTGCATCTCCACTTCCACTTGATCTCTGTTCTTTGTTTCATTAACCATTGTTTACATATACTATCTTGGAAGTCTTCAAATCAGTCATTCATGATGTCTTATCATCCATGTCCATTTCATTTGTCATTAATGAACTCTTATGACATCATCATTAGGACACCATCATATGCCATATCATCATATATGACATGCCACATACTCAACTATGCCATTCCTTGCCATCATATCTGCCATTTCATCATTCATGCCATGCCATCACTACCTTTGTCTTTCCTTTGAATTATATTGAGTTCACCTTTTGTCTTTCCTTTGTCTTTCACTGAGTTCACTCTACCACCATGTCCTTTTGTTATCCTTTGTCATTCATGTACTACTTTGACATCAATGACAACTATAATCCTTATTGCCAACATAAATGTTTCTCCATGTGACGAAAATCACTGCCACCTTTCCATTTATTGCTCGATCGTGTGAAGGAAAGAATGATTGAATGGGTGAATGTATATCATCTTTGGGTTGAAGTTTCATTAATTTATATTTCATCCAACTGATTACGCTGAGTTATTTTTCTACAATAGCAAAGAGTTGAGGCAATTTTTCCTAGAGTATAGTCATTTACATTTCCAGTTTGAGCACTGTTCAAGAATTAAGCATCGATACTCCTTCAACTAAGAATGTAATGAAAGACACTTCCACATTTGTTCCACCATCACTCGTAGTTGAAGAAGAGGTTGCATAGTCACTGATGATACCATGAGTTAATTTACAACCATACCCACTTGGTTCATCAAGAAGAAAATGATATGGTACTTGCAAGAAGGAAACAACACCTCCACCATTGGATGAACCAACATGATCTACATCCATGCTACCATATTATGTCCCACCCAGACCAGCTGATGCGCCTAACATTAGGATTGGAAAAAATACAAAGTATCAATTAGTAGCACCAGTCGTACCAAAAGGAGTTCAACTAGTGGTGAATATAGTTCCAAACTTACAAAATATGAGATGGAAGATTTCATAGTTGACTAAGAAGAATTGTATGAAAATGGTCTTCTTGTGAGGAGTAATAAGTCTAAGAAAATAATTCCTAGGCAAGCACCTGGGATTTCGTCTTCAAATTTACAAGAATCTCAGGATATATTTGGTGATGTCGATGAAATTTTGTCTCATCAAAAGCAAGGTTTGAGAGAAAAAGGATTGGATGGTGTAGAAGTTTCAAGAGACTAGAAGATGAGTTTGAGACAATTGTTTTGGCAGAGAAGTACATGACAGTGAAGGATGATCAAATTTTGTAAACAGATGTGCTAGAACAATTTCAAGTTGAAGAATCCAATTCTGAGGTTTTGTGAAAGTAATCCTATAAGCTTGGAGCAGTTGGATTTTGCACTTCTCTAAGCAAATCTATCACTATGGGTTCTATGTAATACCCTAGTTGTTAAGCCCCATACTTATGATCCTTCATGTGACTTATGTTCTCTTGCATTATGGACTTATGATATTTTATATGATTGTGGAATTTTGCTCCCTTTCATGATGAATTTAATTAAGGACTTATTATTAATGTTTGATAACATGACCTTGTACTTTGGCGTTATTATTTT
>LPNX010564986.1:143394-213449 GCA_001517045.1 Pseudotsuga menziesii | reverse complement strand
GATTCTTCTTAATATCCACCCAATCGCCTCCGTGAGCCATACCTTTAACCCCAGGCGAAATGGACAGACCAGCAAACAAATTGATAGGCACGCTGGCAGAGTTGCCTGAAGTTCTTCGAAGATTCTTGATTGTATAAAAGAGAGAGTTGAGCACCTCTAACTCATAAGACAACGAGAAATTACCTGCCTGGAAGAGACCTGAAGATCCCACAACGCCCAGCACCCTGTTCTGCCCGGAGTCCAAAACCCAAACACTGCCTGTATCCCTTTGCTCAACAACCCGAAATTCTGGCTGACTGGATCCTGCGCTAGAGGACAATACTGCCAAGACAAGCCAGTCTTTCACCAACGAACGCGATAATGGGAGACCCTTCCAGGGGAGGCCCTGAAGCCACCCTTCGCTAACACCCAGGACCACCTACCCCAGTATTCTTTGAATTTCAAATATGCCAGAGGTTACAGAGGAGGGGTTCCGGAGCGACATTCTAAAGTTGAGGATGGAGGAAGGACCGGGATAAACAAAAATCCAAACGTGCAAGAGGTAAATGCGAAGGCTCCAGAGGCTTGCAAGCATTAAGACGGACATGACCGATTGTGTGGAGGTTCGAGGAGGGATACACGCGACGCAGGGAGGAGGATGGGCGATTAATAGCGTGCAGCCGGCGAAGGACAACAGCAGCGGGGTGGCGTAAATGCATGGGATGAGGAGGTTTGAGGAGAGGGGAGGGTGAAGAGGGATGGGTGATCCCATACCCCAAGCGAAAAACCTTCTCCACCTTAGGCTTAGGCATGAAACCATAGTTTTAGGCAAAAAAAAAAACTTTCTCCACCTTAACATGAGGACAATCCAGATTTCAATGTATAATGTGAGCCAAATGCATATTGCCTGAGTCATTAAGGAATATAAAGGTGGGAGGGAGGGTCCCCATCCTGTTTATAAACTCCTTGCGAAAGGGTTGCCCCGATGTTAGCCATAGCGTCAGCAGCTTTATTGTTGATTCTAAGGATGTGAAAGGGATGATAGGAGTGATGCCAAAGAGATTTGACTCTATTATACAGGCGTCGACATCTGACAGCTCCCGAGGGGTAACCATTAACCAATTTGGAGATGACATGTTTAGAGTCTCCAAAAATTAATACCTTGCGGTGATTTTTGGCCTGAAGAAAACGCAGACCTTGAAGCAAAGCCAACCATTCTGCTTCGTTATTGGTCCTGATCCCTAACCCCCAAGCAAAGGAATGTTCAATTTTTCCGCCGGGATCAATAATGACCCCCCCCCCCGCGCCTGCCACCCCTGGGTTTCCTTTCGAGGCACCATCAAAGAAGAAAGCATAGATCTTCCTCTCCTTAAGCCAACTTTGAAAATCTTTGCTAGGAACTTGAATCTCCCAGGGCTGCAATCTTCGATTCTTGGCATGTCGATTGGCGATGATATTGGTCTGAAGGGAGCTCTTTTCTCTGAAGAAGGATTTACAGCAGGAGAAGTATGGCTCTGGGATGGATTCCTGGACAGGAAGTTTGATGTTTCTAGCGGCAAATTTCTCTATTATCATCCCTATGGTTTTGGCCGCAATTCTGGCTGGAGAAGTCTTTTGCTCTTTGAATATAACCCTGTTTTTGGCCAACCAGATTTGCCAGCATAAATTTTTTGGGATGGCGGCCCAAAGACGACCCAAGATTGGTTTATTACTTAACGAGCCTGGATAATAGTTATGCCACTCCTTATAGAGCTGAATGAAGCTGCCAGGGAAGTGCAAATTCATACCTTGAGGGAGGACTGATCCCCAAACAAGGAGGGAGACTTTGCATTGGAGGAAGATGTGAATCGAAGACTCTTCTTCAGAGTTACACAAAGGACATCGAGAAGGCCCATTTATGCCTCTTTTCCTAAGGTTTTCTGCTGTGAGGAGCTTATTGTGACAGAGAAGCCAGATGAAACTATTGACCTTGGGGATGCAGTCTACTCTCCATACCTTCTTCCAGAGTCGGTCTATGCCATTGCTTTCCTTGGAGATTCTTTTGTATCCTTCCTTGACACTATAATTCCCCGATTCCCCCCAGCCAATTCGGTCCTTCGCTGCAGCCTTTGAAGGGGAAATTCCATGGAGAGAGGCAAGGAGGAGGTCGGCAGCTGCTTTCAACGGAGCAGGAGGAGAAAGCTCTTTCCATCCTACCCAATGCCCTTGAGCGTCCCAAAGGGAGATATCATGAAGCGTGGAAATTCCCTGATCTTTCGCCCATTCTGCTAGAGGAGACTGTCCTGGCAATAAGGATCGTGGAGGATGGCCCATAATTTTACTTTCCCAAATATTTATCCTTTTCCCGTTCCCAAGGATCCAATAACAGCTTTCTTTGATTGTGCTGAAGGAGACTTTGCATAATTGCCAGAGAGTGGTTCCGTTGCCCTCCCAATCTTTGTCTATCATTTTTGACCTGGGTTTTCTGATGTACTTTCGCCTAATGACTTCCTTCCACCATTCTTTCCTCCCTGTGACTATTCTCCAAACCAATTTGGCTCCCATAGCTCTGCTCATCTGTTCCGGGTCTCTGATGCCTAGACCACCCTGATTTTTGGCTTGTTTGACCGTGTCCCATTTCACCAAATGGAATTTTTTGATTGAGATTTGCCTCCTTGCCATAGGAATTTCCTGATTTATTTACATATATTGTTCATTACAGTTTTGGGGGCTAATATCATGGAGCTGGTATAAATAGGATACGAGGATAGGATTGATCTAATAAGAACTGTCTTCCCAGCGAGATTTAGCCATTTCGACCCCAGAGCCTGAGTTTTGGCTTTGATTTTTTGAATGATGGGGGCCCACATTGAGGATTTCACAATATTTTTAACAATAGGGATGCCCAGGTAATTGAAGTGGGTCCATGAGGGATTTACTTTTATTTGCAAGGTCTGGGAAATACGGCTAAGGGTGGCGACTGGACTATTCCAGCCATAAATCTGACATTTGTTCAGATTGGTAGCACTTCCAGAGGATTGAAGGAATAAGTCAAGAGGGGGAAGCAAATTTCTGGCTATTTGAGCGGAGGCTAAGCCCAACAGAATGGTATCATCAGCAAAAAGGGCATGGTTGATAGGAGGGACACCAGGACTAAAAGAGATGCCGGGCAGAGTGCCTTCAGCTTGAAGCCTGTTCAAAAGTCTACTGAAGGATTCGGCAACCAATAGGTAAATAAAGGGGGAAAGCAGACATCCTTGCCTAACCCCACGGACGAGTTTGAAGAATGAAGAAGGTCTTCCATTTATAAGAGGAGCTATCCAGGGAGAGGAAATGCAGGCTTGAACTTGCTTTATGAAGATGTCGGGGAACCCAAATTTTTGGAAGATCAAAAAGATAAAGGCATGTCTTAATCTGTCGAAAGCGTTGGCCAGGTCCAGTTTAATGGCCATTCCAGGCTCTCCTCTTTTGACACTAGAGTGGATGGCTTCTTGAACAAGTAGAATATTATCACTTATTTGTCTGCCTGATATAAAGCCACCCTGATTAGGGGAGATAAGGCGAGGGATGATCTGTTTGATTCTCAAGGATAGCACTTTGGAAAAGATTTTATAGGAGGCGTTGCAAAGGGAGATAGGCCGAAATTTTTTGATGGAAGTGGGATTGCGTTCCTTCAGAATCAAGGCCAAAAATGTAGAGTTGGTGGCCCCTCCCATATTGCCTTTTGACATCCAAGACATGAGACGCATCAGATCTTTCTTTATCAGATACCAAAAGATTCTATAGAAACATATGGGAAAGCCGTCTGGGCCTGGGGCCTTGTCCGGTTGAAGGCTCCAAATAGCTGTCATAACCTCCTCCTCCGAAATGGGGGTTTCAAGCTTAATTCGATCCTCTTGATTGATGAGAGAAGGGATATCTGAGACCATTGTCTCCATGACATGTAGAGGAACTGGTTCTTCATTCGTATATAATTGCTCAAAGAAATTCCTTACCTCATTTGTGATGGCCGCCTGTCCTTGGAAGAGAGTGCCATCTTCCGCTTTTAGCTCTCGCATGGTATTCCATCTCTGTCTTTCTTTGCATTGATTTTGAAAGTATTTAGTGTTCTGGTCTCCTCCTTTTAGCCAAAGAAGACGAGAACGAAGACGCCAACCTTCCTCTTCCTGCCGAAGAATTTTCTGCAGAGTTCACTCCATCTCTATTTCCTTGACAAAGTGTTCCTTGGTGATTTCACAAGTCTCCATTTCATTTTGCAGAGATTCCATGTCTTTTATTATGTGCTCCTTTTGCTGAGTTGGATCACAGTAATGATTTTTTACCCACTATTTTAATGCCTCCTTCACCTTTTTTAACTTTTGTTCCCAGGCATACGCTGGAGAGCCTGGAATGAAACACCGCCAAGCCTGAGAGATGAGATCATAGACGCCTTCCATTTCCAGCCAGATGCGATTGAATTTGAAGGGCAGCGGCCCAAGATTCTCCACGGGAGGAAAGAATAGACAGATGGGCTTGTGATCGGAGACAGAAGAGCACAAAAGCTTAGTCTCCGGGATAGATCGAAGAAGGTGGGTACTTACCAAAAAGCGATCCAGCCTAGCAGCGATATATCCTGGACCCGTTCTTTTATTGCTCCATGTGAACGTGCCATTTTTGGGAACTATATCAGTGAGGTTCCAAAGCGATATTAAATCCTCTAGCCTTTCGCCATAGGGATCCATGACTTTCGTTCCTCCTCTTCTCTCCTCGGGAGAGATAGTTACATTAAAGTCCCCAGAAATATAGCAAGGGAGAATCTTTTTTCCATCAATTTGCTCTTCCAGGGAGTCCCAAAAGTGGTCCTTTTGCACGTTCAGCGTTGGGCCATACACATTCCCCAACCAGAATATTTCCTGAGTATCAACGTTCTCCAGTTTGATGAACATCCAGTTCCTATTTTCCATAGCAGTGTGCAATTTAAACTGGTCCTTGTTCCACCAGCAGAGGAGCCCTCCAGAGGCTCCGTTGGCATCAGTGGCAAGACCTGTTCCTTTTGGCCATACTTTTTGAAGTGTTTCCATACTATCTATAGCAGATTTTTTTGTCTCCCGGAGAAGAAGAATGGAGGCATATTCCATTGATTTTATTCTCTTAATAACTTCTATCTTTTGGAACCCCCCCAGACCCCTACAATTCCAGGAGACGATTTTCATTATTTCCTTTGTTGCTTAAGAGCCTTTTCTCTCTCTTTTTTCTCCTCTTCTGGACTGATGATGTATTTGCTTGCTTGTGTTTTTACCAGAAAGTCTAGGTTGGACTGTTTCCCTGCCGCCTTTTCCCTAGCAGCCTCTTGCTCTCTTAAGATTTTATTTGATTTCCTACCCTTCTTGGATGTCGGTTCCGGTTCTTCCATTGAGTTGTCTGTGGTGTCTTTTGAGCTAGCTTTTGCCCTAGATCTTGTTATTGAGCCTTCTACTGATCCTTCAGAGATTTGAACCCCCTCCTATGTACGCCCATTGCCCTCTTTTACTACTTCTTTCTCCTGGTGCTGAACTGGCTCTTTCCCCTCCGTTGAAAGCCCATTGCCCTCTTCCGCTACTTCTTTCTCCTGGTGCTGAGCTGAGGAACCGGGGGCTTCTTTTTCCTTTTCCTGGGACGCGGCAGGGAGAACTTCATGAGCTTCTTCTTCTGGGTTTTCCTCCTCCAGAACTTCGAACCTATTTCCGGAGGTGCTCTTTGCTGGGGCGTTCTGCTGTTTTTGAGCCTTGATGGTCTTCTTACCACTCGCCGTGTTCCATCCCTCACTGGCCGCGTTCTCTGGAGAGGGTTTCTCAGGTTTCTTCCGACAGGACTTGAAAAAATGGCCATATTCGTGGCAATACTTACACTTGAATGGGATTTGCTCGTAATCTACCGTCTGCAAGTGATTCCAACCGTCAATGGAGAGGTTAATGGACTCTGGTAACCCTTTTTCAAGGTCAACTTCCACACAAATACGAGCACAAGAAAACATTGGGGCCTTCGGCTCAGATTTGTCTATATACTTGCCTAGGGCATTCCCTATGGCTCGAAAATCCTCATCGTTCCAGCAATGAAGAGGAAGGTGAGGAAGCTTGACCCAAACGGGAACAGCTTTTGGAATGTCTTTTTCCGGGTTGAAGGATAAATCCCACTTGTTTAAGTACATACCTCTTGGGCCCATGAAATAAGGCCCATTTCTGAAAATCAGGTCCCGATCCTCCTTCTTCTCGAAAATGAAGGTGAAATATCCCTTCCCACAGAAAATCTGCTGGACTTCCCCCTGGACTTTGGCGTTATTATTAATGTTAATGTTATTACTAGAATATTTGTTACCTTTGAATGTTGTTAATGATTGATTAAATAAACAACTGGATCAACAAAGGAAACTAAAAGGGTATGGGGGACCATGGATTCCACAAAGTGAGGGGAATGGGGGCATCCCTAGCACCTTATAACTTATTGTTGACTTAACTTTGTCCATCCCAATTCATATTTGCACCTTGGTGAGATTAATAATGTTCGTCACCCAAACCTTGTACAACGAACCCTATTCTCAATAATTATGGACTATGGAGATATGTTTTCATATTGTGCACACCTTAGTGGGCCCATATTGCATAGGGATCCCTCCTTGGGAAAATATTCTCTCACATTTATGTGTTTATGGTAATTTATGAGCCCTTTCCTAGTTTTTAGGATTGTAAGCTATTTTCTAGCTTCCACCCTTACACCATGCATTGCTGATCCTATTTTTGTGATTCCATGATATTTATGACCCCATTGGATGCCCTCTCTCACCTATTTCGACCTCATTTATGTTTTGTAAGCCCCTTTGTGCATTAGTGTGCCTCCATGTGCTCTTCATGGCTCCACTCCCTAGTTTTGGGTAACTCCTCCTCATGGTGCTAATTCGGGAAAGGGAATGTTTTCACTAAGCCACCACTCCACTAATTCAAGTTAATTATCCATGATGAATTTTAAACCTTACTTATCTCTAATTTGGGTTGATCCATTTGGGTTACAATGGTCCTCCTTATGCTATAAATCCATATGCCATCTCCTTGTTGAAGTTAATCTTGAGCTTTAGACCATGTGATTTATGCTATCAACCTCTGTTGGGAAGGTTGATATTACTGAGAGTGTGTTGAGATCTAGAGGGAATCTATTTGTTCACTTTTCTTCCATTATATCACTCTACTAGTCCAGGTTCTCACACAAGAAGCCAGGAAATGGGAATGGTGAGCTAGGTCACATCCCATAGGAAGTGGAGACAGACAGGAAAGTAGTAGTGGGAAGCATTGTGTCTCTCAAAAGAGGTAGTTTCGAGAGTAGTGAGAATAAGAGAGAATCTACCCATGGATCCATGGTCTCAGATCAGGGGTGACCTATTCAGGTGAGGAAATCTTGACGGTGTCTATGGCTGGGAGGAAAGTTGGCCTGTTGTAGCCAGTTGCTTAGATTTTGAGATAAGTATTTCTCTTATGTTGTGTTTTCATTACATTATTTTATTTGGTATATGTGCAATGATGGCTGATTGGTTGTTTGAGTGTCCATGTATTGAATGTCAGGATCTACATGGAGGAAGGATGAATCTCATGGAATTTAGTTTCTATTCTTGTTACCTTCATCTATTCTTCTTGTTCATAACCATAATTTGTAATTTTGGTTTGATTTTATTGAGAGGGGCGCAACCATATGATGTGGTTCAACCATCTATGCTCATTTCTGGGTTGTGAGACCTCTTCCATTGCATTTGGAGTAGTTTTTCCAGTAAAAAAGACCTTTCATTTCATTGAAAAAGATTTTTGGATGACCAAGATATGTTTGTTTTGGTCCGATAGCTTTCCGGTGCCGAGATGAACGCCCCTGTCATTTTATTGTAAATCATTTGGTTGCATAATTGTTATTAGTTGCATATATGAGGATGAGAGAGGTATTCAATATGTAAAAGTAATCAATTGCTGGAGGGTGGCAGCCATATGATCTGATTTTTATTAGTCAGAGATGACTATAGGGGATAGTCACCGGGAGCCGATTTTGAGGGCTGTAGTTGTAGCTGGTGTTCTTGTTTGCTATGGTTTCGATGTGGCTGTATATTGCAGCCTATGTATGCTCCATGATATGTGGTTTTCCTTACTTTTTATGGTCACTAAGATCAAACACATAATAACACCAAAAAAGTAGATTAATTTTCAAATAATCAATGACATCAATACTTGGTTATTTATAAACTATGCTATCAAACAAACCCAAAAAAAATAAATTAGTTATTTACAATGAATATGATGTTTACCATGTATTATTGATGTTCGTGTTTCAATTATGACCTTTAGATTGCACTTTGGAAATTATTAATCAAGTGTCACAATTAATTATTTAATTAAGTGGTGTAATTAAATAATTAAGTGTCGCATACTTTAGTTATAATTGGATCTCTAGAATTTAATTTATTTGGGTGAATGGTTAGTCAGATCAATAGTAATTTATCTATATCCATTGTTCTTAAACCTTAGTTAGTATTAATTTAGCACCTTTGGGCTTATCTCAAGGTCCGGGGACATCACAAGTTGTATCAGAGCTTAAGGTTTCAACACTGTGGCTGTTGGGCCTTCTACGAAGTTTCAGGTCACCTTGTACGCATGCACTTGAATTAGATAGCTTGGATGCATGCACATGTGAGTTAGTTAATTAAACTATCAGATTGGGATGGGTATGGACCTAAAGATCATCCAGTAAGGAGAATTCTTGAAAGGATTTCTACCCCGCCCCTTGTCCAACTAAGTAGATTGTAACTTAGAAATGTTGGCTAGTTACTTTATAAACAAGAAGAAAAGTGTTTTTTTTAATGATAATGAACTTATATGAATGTTTAGTCTACTAAAAAAATGTTATTAATGAACACATTACAGTTCCTAGTGATTGAGTGAGTAAGAGGTGTGACTACTACAATTGATATTTTAATCAAACATGTGAAGACTAAGTATTCAACAAGTAAAAGTTCAACAGTAGGAAGTCAGAGTTTGGGGATGGGTATTGAGGAAGGATAGAGACCATATAGTCCCGAAGAGGAGTTTGTTGAGGGAAGAAGGTCAGCCAGATATAAGATGAGCAGTGAACCATTAAGCTTGGAGGATTTAGTGAGGAAGTGTAGAGAGGATATTGAAAGAATAATTCATATCCAAGAGTATATTATGAATAATCTAAAATAATCAAATACCATCCAAAGATCCACCAAAAAGATTCATAAAAGAGGTTATGTGAGGTCTAGATCATCTTCAAAGAGACCTTATCACTCAAAGAGAAATAAGGGGTATGTATCAAGTAGTACAGAGAGCAATCCTAAAAGATCTCCAGTGAGATACAAGAAGAGGATATTTACTCGGGATGAACTAGTAGGAGAGTTGAGAAGAATCAAGCCCCCAAATTTTTATGGAGAAGTAAAGCAAGGAGAAGATGCCAAAGCATGGTTGATAGGAATTAGGAAATTCTTCCAGTTGCCTCAGTATACACCTAATATGGAGGCAAGAGTAGCCATATACTACTGACCATCAGAAGTTAGTGGAGGCGCCTTGTTGACTCAGATCATTAAATAATAATAAATAATCATTAAATAATATATTTAATGACAAGAGGCACCTTAATTGACTGGTTGAACTGATTGTAACCACTAGTTAGCAATTAGGTGCCTTAATGTCACTCATCACCCTCGGAGTGCTCCAGTTAGCCTCCTTCATTGTAGGAGAAGGCTAAGTTAGCCTCCTTGACTGTAGGTAGGCGTGGGTGTGACTATATGATGGCAATTAATGCTCCACTGATGTCAATTAATGTCAATTATACTTAGGATAGTGGTTTAACTAGGCTAATTTGACCAAAAGAGTGTGTATGATGGTAAATGTCTCCAACACCCCCGCTTAAGCTATACTTAGGAAGAGTTAGAAAACATAGATGCATAAAATGCTAGGGCCCCGAAAAATAAGGCCATAGGTCACCCTGTACAATGATGAAACTAAAACAATGCTCAAAACAAACTAAGTGAGGAAAAGAGGGAAAACCCAGTGGGAACCCCCCCCCTCAAGATGAACACTGAAAGTAGTCTGGATCACCCTGATGAACTCACCCCCAACAGTGAACGAAGGTAAGTGAAATTATTTTTTGAAAAGCTCTTGGTGAAGATGTCTGCAATCTGCTCATCAGTTGGGCAGTATTGCAGAATGATGGTCCTGTCATGCACTAGCTCCCTGATGTAGTGCATGTGAATCTATACATGCTTGGTCCTCTGCCTGGTAACTGGATATGTGGATATCTTAATAGCACTCTGGTTGTCACAAAAGAGGAGAGTGGACAAAGTACTACCAAGATCAAACTCTGAAAGAATTCCTTGCAACTAAACTGCTTGGATGCAAGCATTCACCGCTCCTCGATACTTGGCCTTTGCTGAAGATAGTGCTATGGCAGCCTGCTTTTTGCTTGACCAGCAAATAGGGCCACCACCAAACATGAATAAATATCTAGAATTTGACTTCTGATCAATAGAATTACCCTCCCATTCAGAATCTGTGTATCCAACCAGCTCTAGCTCGGAGTCTGCAGCATAGTGAATGCTGTAGGTCCTGGTTCCCTGAATGTACTGGAGGATCCTCTTGGGTGCCTTCCAATGAAGATCATGAGGCTGCTGCATGTATCTTGAGACAGAATTTAGGGCATAACAAATATCAGGCCTAGAATGTTTCAAGTACAACAAGCTACCAATCAGCTGTCAATAGATAGTTCAGTCCATGGGAGGTGTGTGTTTTCCTTCTTCAAGGCTGATCCCTGAAAGGAAAGGGAATGGTGCAGGACTACATTCAGCCATGTTAAACTTTAATAACAGGTATGAAATGTATTTGGACCAAGTGACCATAATCCCATCATAATTTTGCTCGATTTCGAGCCCCAAAAATTGTTTTAGAAGCCCCAAATCACTCATTTCAAAGGCATTGTGGAGAGTAGTTTTGATGGATGAAATGGAGGAAATTGTGCTACCTGTGATCAATAAGTCATCAAAATATAAAACAATGATAATTATATGACCATCATGCTGCTTTAAATACACATTTGGATCTGATCTACATCTCTGGAAGTTTTGCGAGAGAAGGAAGGCATCCATCTTGGAATACCACTCTCTTGGGGCCTGTTTTAACCCGTATAGTGACTTCTTTAGCTTGAAAACCAAATATGGATCAGTGATGTATCCCTTAGGATGCTTCATTTATATATCCTCATGAATATCTCCATGCATAAAGGCTGACTTAACATCCATGTGATGCACCTCCCAGTGCTTGGATGTTGAAATAGCCAAAACAAGACGGATGGAGTCCATTTTTGCAACCGGTGCAAAGGTCTCATGGTAGTCCACTCCTTGGACCTGAGAGAAACCTTTTGATACCAGCCTTGCCTTATATTTTTAGGTGCTTCCATCAGTAGCAACATTTTTCTGAAACACCCACTTGCATTGAACCAATTTCCTTCCCGGAGGAAGAGAAACTAGCTCCCAAGTAGTGTTTTTTCTGAAGAGAATTCATCTCTTCATCCATGGAAAATTGCCATCTCAGATCATTCCGAGCATGGTAGTAGGATTTTGGATCTGAACTAATCATCAAATAGCAAGTTTCAGACAGCAAATTATCAAAAAAAGAGAGCGCAATACCTACTCTTTGGAAATCAGACCGGGTTCTCCTTGGATCATCCGGATTTCCAATGTTGTCTCCTGCGAAGGAGAGTGTCTGTTGGGCCCATGTAGGAAGATTATTTTTCACTTAAGGTTATGATTCAGTATCTGATGATTTCTGCACACTGATATCAGAAATCAGAGGATCCAAATCAGGGTCATCACCCCCAATTTCATCATCCAAATATTCAGTGGAATAGGAAGGAAATTCAGCAGTTTTCTCCTTCACTAGTTCCACCTCCTAAAGAGGCTCATCGAACTAGACACTTCTCTAGATGATGATCTGTTTGGTCTTGATATCCAGAAGCTTGAATCCTTTAGATTCATCAGGATACCCAATAAAAAGACATTCTATGCTATGCAGTTGCAAAGCCCTTCTTTTATCAAGCGGAATCCGGGCCCATGCAGTGGACCCAAACACCCGTAGGTTTGACACATCTGGCTTGTGTCCGAAGTATGCTTCGAAAGGAGTCTTTCCTTTCACTGATGAATGTGGCACCCTATTATAAATGTATGCTGTAGCATGCATGGATTCAGCCCACAAATTTGTAGCAAGCTTCTTTGACTCCAACATACAGGTGGTCATCTCTTTGAGAGACCAGTTCTTCCTTTCCGCTACTCTGTTCTACTGGGGAGTGTAGGGAATTGAATGTTGGAACTGAATACCAATTTGGGAGAAAATGTACAACAAATCATTACTGACATACTCCCCTCCATTATCATATCTCAAGATCTTGATCTTAAGCCCAGAGGCATTTTTGATCAAGGCCTTCAATTCAAAAAAAATTTCACATACTTCTGATTTCTTTTTGAGAAAGAAAACCCATGTATACCTTGAAAAATCATCTATAAAAGTAAGGAGGTACCTTGATCCAATCATGGATGTGACAGTAATTGGACCGCTGATATCAGAATGTATCAGCCCCAATATTCTTGTAGCTCATTTTTCCTTCCCCCGATTGAACTTGTGCTCAGGGTGTTTTCCAATCACACAGCCCTTGTAGACTCCCGTGGTTGCCTTGATGACCGGGAGGAATTCAACCATGGAGTTTTTCTGTAATTGCTACAAATATTTGAAATTAAGATGGCCAAACCTTTCATGCCATAGCCTACTAACCTCATTTCCATGAGTTAGCATAGCGGTGGGCTTTGCATCCGCAACAAATTGAGAGAACTCATAGGCTTTTGCATGATGATTTGCAAGCCCTTTTGCAATGAGTTTCCTGGATGCAATTTCTATTATCTCAACATCATTTGGGCTGAAATAGACTCTCTTAGGCATTCCTGTATGTGTCATCTGATAGACACTAAGGATATTTGCTGCTAGAGACGGTACATACAAAACATTAGAAAAAAACCATTTTTTAGATCTACAGTACCTTGTCCTTCGGAAATTATGGTGGAGTCATCTCCCATGTGGATGGGGATGGATTTTCCGGTCTCCAAGGATGAAAAGGAGTATTTTTCAGCCATCATGTGATTCGAAGCTCCACTGCTAATCAGTAGTGATTTGGACTTTGAAGTGCTTGCCATGAGGGCATGACCTTTCTCATGCTGTGGTTCCTGATCTTGGTGATCTCTCCTCTGGAAGCTCTCCAGAAGATTGATGTGATTCCTCTCAAGGAGAGAGGTTACTTCATCAAGATTTTTCTTCATGCAGGCATGTTTAGGGTGAAAAAACTTCCCACAGTAAGAGCACCTAACTTTTTCTTTCCCATTGTGCCCTTTTATTTTGTTCTTCCTTGAGCCGAAAGATTCATCATGCTGCTGATTTTCAACTCTAGGCTTGGGAGCATCAAATTTAGTTTTCTGATTTTTCTGCTGCTTTCCTTTACCCTTCAGATATTTGGGCCCCAAGACATGGAGGGCTTGTTCACGGGAAGATCGGATGATCCCCATCTGGACAAGCTTGTCATATTCATTAGTTAGAGACTCAATGAAGGCATTGAGTGTAGGCATCTTCTATCCGAGGATTGTGAGCTTCCCCGCATGGAATGTAGAAACAAAAACTGAATAATCAGCCCGAGTTTGGAGAGGATGGCTAGGATGAGCTGATAATCCACCTTCTCCACTTTGCATTGCTTCAAGAGGAAAACAGTATGCTTGAACTTTGTAAAGAAATCATTCAGAGTCTCGAAATTGGAAGGTTGGAGAGACATGAGTTCATTTTCAAGTTGGTAAACTCTCAAGTCATCATGCCTTCCATATAGAGATTCCAATTTGTTCCATATTTCTTTTGGTGTCTTCAGATTCGTAAGATGGAAGAGAAGGTCTTCGGAAATAGAGAGGCACAAGAAACCGAAGGCTTCATCCTTCTTGTTCAAGAATATTGATTTTTCTATGGCAGATCCAAGCTCAACTTCAGTGTCCATGGCGACTCTATGGAGTCCTTTGGAGCACAAATGAACCTCCATTTTATTTTTTGATGTGTGGAAATTGTATGGAGTCAAGAGAGGTACTGAGGAGGCCATCTGGATATGCTGTAGTGAATGCTTCACCTGTAGAAACCTAAAAATCAAAATAGAAAGGGAAAAATAAGGTTGGATAGCCTGCACATTCTAGGATTTCATCACACCCAGCATAGTCAATCAAGCAAGCTTGATAAACAAGTTCTTTACTTGGGATATTCAGTGGTAAGCCTTGGCTTCTGGTGCAGTGCTGGAATTTTGAGATATTGCTCACTTTTCATGGAGAAATCTGTCAAAAAGCTTGTTCTTGAGAGATAGATCTTCATCCTGTCGTATGCTCTGATACCATATTAATCTTGCGCATTGATCTAGGAACAAAGAATCAATCTCATCAAAGAGTAATCAACAAATACTCATGAAATGGTGTTAATCGGAACCAAAATGATTTCCTCTATGTATATTCAATAAAAAATGAATGGTTACAATACCAATGTCAAGCAATAGCTTAACTCCATGAAGAATTCAAATACCTAAGGAGACAATTTGAATTCAGTGAGTGAGTCTAGCTTAACTGACTCTCCACCATTGGTTCACACTACGTTAACCACTTGACCAAAACCCTATTTGACTCACCAAACCCTAACTGAAGTCAGAGTGCAATAAATGACTGAATCTCAACTGAAGGAGATCAAACACATGTCATAGCAGGCCAACCATCAAGTGCTAGTGCTCCATGACTTCAATGAACCCCGATGAGGTTAACTAAAGTTGAACTGACCATCAGAAGTTGGTGGAGGCGCCTTGTTGACTCCAGATCATTAAATAATAATAAATAATCATTAAATAATCATTAAATAATATATTTAATGATAGGAGGCACCTTAATTGACTGGTTGAACCGATTGTAACCACCAGTTAGCAATAAGGTGCATTAATGTCACTCAGATCACCCCCAGAGTGCTGCAGTTAGCCTCCTTGACTGTAGGTAGGCGTGGGTGTGATTGGATGATGGCAATTAATGCTCCACTGATGTCAATTAATGTCAATTATACTTAGGATAGTGGTTTAACTAGGCCAATTTGACCAAAAGAGTGTGTATGATGGTAAATGTCTCCAACATATACCATCTGCAAGGTAAAGAAACTATCTAGTGGGATCAACTGGTTAAGTTGAAAGACATCGATGAAGACAAAATATCTTGGAGGAATTTTAAGAAATACTTTCAGAAAGAATACCTCTCTGAGCACTACTATGAAAAGAAGATGGAGGAATTCTTTGAGCTTAAGTTGGGAAGCATGACTATGGAGGCCTATGAGAAAACGTTTCTAGAACTTTTGAACTATGCGGACTTCATCAAAGATGAGAAGGTAAAGATTCAAAGGTTCCTAAGTGGCCTTCCCGAATCTTATAGAGATAAAATCTAGTATGATAGACCAAAGAACCTTAAGGATGCCATCTGGAAGGAAAAACACTTATATGAACAAAATAAGAGCAAGGCCCCATATCAGAATAATTGGAAGGATATGAAGAATAACAAGCAGGAGCAGATAAAGAAAGGTTTCCAGCCTTCAAAGTTTAGAAAAAATAATTCTTACCAACAACGAAAGTCAAAGGAAGATACTTCAGGGAAAAGACCACCTGTGGAATGTTGGATATACAAGGAAAATCACTTTTCCGGTCAGTTCCCGCGTAAGAAAAATAACCTTCACAACATTCAAGAGGCTTCAAATGTTGTAGATGTAGGTGGAAGTGTTCAAAGGATCTATGCAGCCCTAGATGGGAGGCAAGATGAACACCAATCCCAAATGATTGAAGTAGTAGGTAAGATTGCTAATAAAACCATAACTATTTTGATTGATTCGGGACCTAGAAATAGTTACATTTCACCTAATCTTGTTGAGAAATGTCATTTAAAGAAAAGTAAGCTTGAAACAGCAAGTCTAGTACATCTACCTACAGGAGCCAAGAGGAAAATCACTGAATTTGTAAAAGTGTGTCCTTTAGAAATGAATGGAATGAAAACCTTTGAAGACTTAAACATCATACCCTTGGGGTCATATGATGTATTGATTGGCATGGATTGGTTGGATGCACACCATGCATATTTGGATTGCCATAATAAAACTTATACTTGTTTGGATGAAGAAGGGAACCAAGTGACAATAAAAGAAATACCTAGAACCATATCCCTGAGGCAGACCACAGCTCTACAATTGAAGAAATGTCTTATAAATGGATGCCAATTATATGCAATTGACATGGAAGAATCAAAATAAGGAAAAGAGCTATATTTTCAGGATTATCCAATACTACAAAATTTTGCAGATATATTTCAAGAACCACCAGGAATACCTCCTAAGAGGGACATTGATTTTTCTATTGACTTGGTGCCAGGAACAGTACCTTCATCTAAAGTACCTTATGGAATGAGTACTACAGAGTTAAAGGAATTACAAATGAAGTTAGAAGAGCTACTAAAGAAAGGTTACATAAGACCCAGTGTTTCACCTTGGGGAGCTCCTGTGTTATTTGTGAAGAAGAAAGATGGAACTCTAAGACTTTGCATAGATTATAGACAATTGAACAAAGCAACAATTAAAAAAAAGTACCCCTTACCAAGAATTGATGACTTTTTTGATCAATTGAGAGGAGCCAAGGTGTTTTCAAAAATAAATTTGAGGTCAGGATACCCCCAAATTAGAATTAAGAATGAGGAAATCAGTAAGACAACATTCAGAACAAGGTATGGACACTATGAGTTCACAGTAGTACCTTTTGGTTTAACAAATGCACCTGCAGTATTCATGTGTTTAATGAATGGATTCTTCAGAAAGTACTTATATAAGTTTGTGATTGTATTCTTGGATGACATCCTTATCTATTCCAAGACAAAGGAAGAGCATGAAGAACATATAATACTAGTAATGCAAGTGCTTAGAGAACATCAATTGTATGCCAAATTAAGCAAGGGTTCATTTTATCAAGGAAGAATCCACTACCTAGGGCATATCATATCTGAAGAAGGTGTTATAGTAGATCCTGAGAAGATAAGAGCCATTATGGATTGGTCAACACCTAAGAATGTATCAGAAATCAGATCCTTCATGGGTTTAGCTGGATACTACTGAAGGTTCATCAAAGGATTCTCGAAGTTGGCTCATCCTATCACATATTTTCAAAAGAAAAGTGTGAAATTTGATTGGAATTCTAAGTGTGAAGATCATTTTCAAAAACTTAAGGAAATGATTACCAGTGCACCAGTGATAAAAATCGTGGACCCCGAAGGAAACTTTGTTGTATGCACTGATGCATACAAGCAAGGCATTGGTGGAGTATTAATGCAGGATGGGCATGTGATCAGTTATGAATCTAGAAAGTTGAAGGAACATGAGCAGAACTATGCCACCCATGACTTAGAGATTGCAGCTATCGTCCATTGTTTGAAGATGTGGAGACATTATCTAATGGGTAAAAAGTTTGAGTTGAGAACTGACCATGATGGGTTAAAATACTTGTTTGAGCAGCCTAATTTGAATGCAAGACAAAGGAGGTGGATGGAGTTATTATGTGAATATGAATTTGACATCAAGCATATCAAAGGTAAAGAAAATAAAGTAGCCGATGCACTTAGTAGGAAGATGCATGTGATGCATGTAGCAGCTATCAGCACTAGCACAACATATTTGAAGGATAAGATCATTGAAGCCAGTGTTGCTGATGAACTTTATCAGCAGCTGAAAGAAGGGTTGGAACAACAGAAATTTGATAAGTATAAGTTTAAATAAAATGGGATACTCATACACAGATATAGAGTTTATGTGCCTCATGTTGGAGATATAAGGAAGGTGGTTCTAAAGGAAACACATGATGTCCCTTATGCCGGACATTCAGGTTATCAAAAAACAGTAGCAGTAATAAGGAAACAATACTATTGGCCAGGGATGAAGAATGATGTTGCCAAATATATATTTAGGTGCATGGAATGTCAAAAAGTTAAACTTGAGCATCGACATCCAGCTGGGTTATTGCAACCCTTACCTATACCAGAATGGAAATGGGATGTAGTGATGATGGATTTCATCACCAAGTTACCTAAGACGAGATTACAAAATGATGCAATCATGGTTGTGGTAGATAAGTTGACTAAGGCAACACACTTCATTCTAGTAAAGACAACTCATAAAGCAGCTAACATTGCAAATATTTACATGAAAGAAGTATCTAGGTTGCATGGTATTCCGAAGGCTATAGTATCAGACAGAGATTCAAAATTTACTTCTAACTTTTGGAAAGGATTGTTTGAAGGGTTTGGTACAAGTCTAAACATGAGTACAACATACCACACTTAGACAGATGGACAAACATAAAGAGTTAACCAAGTAATTGAAGATATGTTAAGGATGTATGTGATGGATCAACCATCTAAGTGGGAATATTATTTACACTTGGTGGAATTTGCTTATAATAATGGATATCATTCCTCTTTGAAGATGAGTCCTTTCGAGGCCATGTATGGAAGGAAGTGTAATACTCCCATAAGTTGGGATAAACCAATGGATAGAGTCATTATTGGGCCATAATTATTAAAGGATATGGAGGATCAAATGGTTAAGATAAACTAGAATCTAAAGGTAGCTCAAGACAGGCAGAAAATTTATGCAGATCAGAATAGGACCACCAGACAGTTTCAAGTTGGGGATCATGTGTTTTTGAAAGTCATACCCAAGAAGAGTTCCTTAAACTTGGGAAATTGTTCCAAGCTAGCTGCTAGATATTGTGGACCTTTTGAGGTCTTAGCTAATATAGGACCTGTTGCTTATCAATTGGCCCTACCCGCTTGCATTAGAGTACATAATGTGTTTCATGTGTCTTTATTGAAAAAGTTTATACCTGATACTAACCATGTAATTGATTGGAATGTGATCCAGGTAATTAGAATGCTCATCTATTTTGAAATTTTGTGGCATGTATGTAATATGCATCGAGGACGATGAATTGTTTAAGGGGGAGGGAGATGTAATACCCTTGTTGTTAAGCCCCAAACTTATGATCCTTCATGTGACTTATTTTCTCTTGCATTACAGACTTATGGTATTTTATATGATTGTAGAATTTTTCTCCCTTTCATGATGAATTTAATTAAGAACTTATTATTAATGTTTGATAACATGACCTTGTACTTTGGTGTTACTATTAATGTTAATGTTATTACTAGAATCTTTGTTATCTTTGAATGTTGTTAATGATTGATTAAATAAACAACTGGCTCAACAAAGGAAACTAAAAGAGTATGGGGGACCATGGATTAAAAAAAGTGAGGGGGAATGGGGACATCCATAGCACCTTATAACTTATTGCTGACTTAACTTTATCCATCTCAATTCATATTTGCACCATGGTGAGATTAATAATGTTCGTCACCCAAACCTTGTACAACGATACCTATTATCAATAATTATGGACTATGGAGATATTTTTGCTTATTGTGCACACCTTAGTGGGTCCATATTGCATAGGGATCCATCCTTGGGAAAATATTCCCTCACATTTATGTGTTTATGGTCATTTATGATCCCTAGGTTTTAGGACTGTAAGCTATTTTCTAGCTTCCACTCTTACATCATGCATTTATGATCCTATTTTTGTGCTTCCATGATATTTATGACCCCATTGGATGCCCTCTATTACATATTTCGACCTCCTTTATGATTTGTAACCCCCTTTGTGCATTAGTGTTCCTCCATGTTCTCTTCATGTCTCCACTCCTTAGTTTTGGGTAACTCCTCCTCATGGTGCTAATTCAGGAAAGAGAATATTTTCACTAAGCCACCACTCCACTAATTCAAGTTAATTATCCATGATGAAGTTTAAACCTTACTTATCTCTAATTTGGGTTGATCCATTAGAATGTTCCTCCTTATGCTATAAATCCATATGCCATCTCCTTGTTGAAGTTAATCTTGAGCTTTAAACCATGTGATTTATGCTATAAACATGTGTTGGGAAGGTTAATAATATTGAGAGTGTGTTGAGACTTAGAGGGAGTATATTTGTTCCCCTTTCTTCCATTATATCACTCTACTAGTCCAGGTTCTCACACAGGAAGCCAAGAAATGGGAATGGCGAGCTAGGTCACATCCCATAGGTAGTGGATACAGACATGAAAGTAGTAGTGGGAAGCATTGTGTCTCTCGAAATAGGTAGTTTTGAGAGTAGTGAGGCTAAGAGAGAATATACCCATGGATCCATGGTCTCAGCTCAGGGGTGACCTGTTCAGGCGAGGAAGGCTTGAAGGTGTCTATGGCTGGGAGGAAAGTTGTCCTGCTGCAGCTAGTTGCTTAGATTTTGAGATAAGTATTTCTCTTATGTTGTGTTTTCCTTACATTATTTTATTTGGTATATGTGCAATGATGGATGATTGGTTGTTTGAGTGTTCATGTATTGAATTGTAGTATCTACATGGAGGAAGGATAAATCTCATGGAATTTAGTTTCTATTCTTGTTACCTTCTTTCTATTCTTCTTCTTCATAACCATAAATTGTAATTTTGGCTCTATTTTATTGAAAGGCGCACAACCATATGATCTGGTTCAACCATATATGCTCATTTCTGGGTTGTGATGCATGTTCCATTGCATCTAGAGTAGCATTTCTAGTAAACAAGACCTTTTGTTTCATTGAAAAAGTTTTCCGGATGACCAAGATATGTTTGTTGTTGAATTTTTAATGGTTATATCAGATCTTAAAACATTTATCATCATAATAGCATAACCATAAGTGAAAACATCACTAAAAGATATACAAGCACAACCATACAAAAGAACGCAAAGATTTATCCTAGGAAAACCCTAGAGGGAAAAAACCAGCAAAAGCTTCCTCAATATAGATGCCCCAAAAGGATAAAAGGTAAAACCCAAAAGACTGATCCTCCTTCTTCTCTAGCCACAACTCTTTCTCTCTCTCTCTCATGCGCTACACAAGTGAGTGTGTGTGTTCCAAATGAGGTGTGCCACACCTATATTTATATTCATCCATTCAATTTAATAATTAATTCTGACATGTAGGCTCGTGTTAATCATGTAGGCTCGAGTTAATCATGTAGGTTCAAGAAACCACAACTGGGGTGCTAATGACCCACCTTTACAATTTGAGGGGACTACCTCATGACTTTTATTAGTTCTTCCAATTAGAAGAATCAGAGTATAAAGAAATACAATTGGTTCTCCCAGTAGGACCATCGGGGACCACAAAAAAAATACATATAATATTCTTCAAAGTTACAGTATTTCAACACTCCCCCTTAACGAGAAGGGTATTCTACAACATCAACAACAACAATAGTAGGAGAGAGATAGAGGACATCATCAACATCATCAAGGTAACACATCTATAAATCATTGGAATCTTTTCAATATCATGTAGTATTCATCTTCAATCTTCAGTCTTCAGCAACATCAATACTTTGGCCGCTTCAATCAGCAACAGCTTTTACCGCTTCGATCAGCAACAACATCTTCAACACTTTGACCTTTCAATCAGCAACAACATCTTCAGCACTTTGACCTTTCGATCAACAACATCATCATCATCACATTATGATATTTCGATCAGTACGTCATCATCACCAACAACCTGCAATCCACAACACGAAGACGAAAGTCTTCGGATCACTTTTGGACCTAAGTCCAGGGATGATACAATCCTACCACATTCTTGAAAATCAAAGTTACCGGATTGATTACGAGATAATCAGTCCCTATCACTTTAGGACTAGGTCCAAGGATGATGCAATCCTACCACATTCTCAGGAACCTAAGCCACTGGATTGATTACGGGATAATCAGTCCCTATCACTTTAGGACTAGGTCCAAGGATGATGTAATCCTACCACACTCTTGGGGACCGAAGCCTCTGGATACCTTTTTGAACCGAAGCTCAAGGATGATGCAATCCTGACACACTCTCAAGGACTGAAGCCTCTGGATACCTTTCTGAACTGAAGTTCAAGGATGATGCAATCCTGCCACACTCTCGAGGACTGAAGCCTCCAGATACATTTCTGAACTGAAGTTTAAGGATGATGCAATCCCACTACATTCTCGAGGACCGAGGTCACTGGATCACTTTAGGGAAAGTGCCCAGGGATGATACAATCCCACTGCAACATCACTACTCCCCCTTTCAAGGAAGGTCTTTCCAAACAACACCAAGCTTGTCTCGAACGTTTTTGAAATTTACTCGAGATAGAGGCTTCATCATCACATCATCGTCTAAACCATCATCATCTACATATTGAGTATGTGAATACTAAACTATCACCATATGTATCTCCAGTATGTGAATACTGAAAGCATAATCATCTATATATTTAGTATAGAAATACTGAAAGCATCATCATCTCTATATTCAGTATAGAAATACTAAATCACCATCATATGCATCTACAGTATGTAAATACTGAAACATCATCATCTACATCTTATTCCGTATGTAGAAATACCGTATTTCTATGTGTTACGACGGAACACAGAGTTCTCTATCATCACAAATCTAGTTATCACATAGAATCATTGTAGCATCTATCTTTAGGTCAAAGAGACCTAATATCAGCTTCTGAAGCCATGTGGCTTCACAACTTAGCAGAGCAATCTGCTATGTATTCTGCTTCAGCCATGCTAAGAGAAACACTAGACTGTTTCCTACTAAACCATGAACTCATAGCAGATCCCAGACAATAACATCCACCTGATGTGCTTCTTCTGTCTGAGACACTTCCAACCCAATATGCATCTATATATCCATACAATCTATAGTCATGGTTTCCATCATAGTATAGACCAAAGTCTATAGTCCCTTTCAGATATCTCATCACATGTTTTGCGGCTATCAGGTAAACCCGCATAGGTTGAACTAGATATTGACTCAAGGTGTTCACAGCAAAACAAATGTCTGGTCTGGTATTTGTTAAGTACATCAATGTCCCAATAATCTGTCTATTTTGAGTACTATATCCCAAAAATAATTCTAGTATTCTTTCATCATAACATCTTCCATGAGTTCGTCTTGTCAAGTCATCAACATATCCTAGTCTTCTACATTCAACCTTGAAGGTTGGAACCCACTTTACTCTTGGTAAAGTCTTGATCCATCAAGAAGTTTTCCATCATGTCATACCATGTCTAACTCAGATATCTTCTGTAGTCACTCCCCCTGAAGTGGAGTATCATCTTCCCTCTTCATTATGTATAGGTGGTTCTATGCTTGATATATACTGGTCAATAGAGTATGCCATGTCATAGTCTATTCTTTCTAAGGCAAATCATGAACCTTGATTTGTACACTTGTTCTTGTAGATCCATATGGAAGATACTACGTACTTCCCTTTATGTCTCAAAACCATATTGTATACATCATTCCCCATGATCAACTATTACTCTTTGATCATAGCTTCTTTCATAGCTGGAAAGGTTAGCATCAATGATGTCACCCAACTGTGTTACACAACTAGAGTGTGTCTGAGGCCTCTTACTTTGGTTTGGAAGTCTCACCATTATTTTCTTCATCTTGAGTTATCTCTCGTACCCATGGTGGTCTTCATCCTTTGAGGTGGATCTACCACCCTTTGAAGCTCTTTCTTTCGTCATGGTGTCTCTGACCCTGGGAGCTTCAGATTCATGTTTATTGGAGTGAATCTTGAATTGTCATCACTTATTCTTCGGAACAAGTCTCATCCTTCTTTTCGTGTAGGAGGTTGTACAGGACCTTTCCTACAATTCAAATGCACCAGTAGCATGGTTAGAACCATTTCATAGAACATATACATAACGAAAAATTCTTATGCATCATGCAACTGTTTATCCAATACAACATTCATCCATATCTCATAGAAACTTTCTAGATGACATCATTGATATTGTGTGCTAATCCAATATGTCAGCAAGGAGGTTTCATACTAGATAAGTAGCAATGTAGAGGTGTATAGAACCATGAGCTACTTACTCATCACATGCATACTGTTGTTAATGCAAACATTCCATCATGCATAACACATCAACTGAATACAAAACAATATCATGAAATGACAATTGAATACTTATATTTTATGTGTTTCATGGGTAGACTCCTTCTTGATCATTCTGCTTCATCATCTTCTTCATTCATGAAATCATCATTTCTTATCCAAATGATAAGATGGATAAGAGGTTCTTCAAGAATTGAGTTCTTCATATTCCTCATCGCTTGAGGGATCTTCTTTGAATAGTGAGAACTTGATCTTCAATTGCTCCCATATTCTTCTTCTATTCTTATGAGTCGATATTTTTCTTCTTCCCAGAGTCAGCTGAAAGTAATCACTCCCTTCTGAAACACATTCCTCGCATGAATGAATCCCATGATCCTGGGAGGCCATTCAAGGTGGCTATCACCACTTCTGCATTCTTCACTTCTTCTTTTACCTCTTCAATTTGTTTCTTAAGGTAATCTTTCGATGTATGTTATTTCATTCATATATCTTGGTTAAGGAATCAAAAATATCTTTTGGTGTCTTTAGGGAAGACACTTGTGGTACAAGTTGATCCGTGACTAAATCAGCAATGATTTTCTTGGCCTTGACCAAGTTCTTCTGGTGTAAGGCTTTAAACCTTATCTCGCTCTAGAACTGGAACCTATATACTTATGTAGGTGTCCAATTCATTTTTTTTAGAGAGATCAAATACTTCCATGCTTGGAATTTTTCAACTTCACCAAGCTTATCATCAAGCTGATGAGAACCTCAAATGGAAATAGTAAAAGATTAGATCTTACCGATTTGAGGCGTCCGTCCTGGTTCTAGAGCTGGCTGATCTAGGGTTTGTCAGAGAAACCATAATTTTGGAATATTTCAGATATGATTACATAGAAATATATATCTCTTCAATTTGATCTGTCCAATGTACTCCTTTTCTGAAAACAGTGGAGGGAAGCTCCCGGAACAAGAAGCCCTAGTTTACCAATTTCTTCTGTATAAATTCCTGATACTGTTTCTGCAATATCTCAAAAATTAATGCTATTTTGTGTCTAAAAATTCGCAATGAGGTAACCTCACATGTTCCTGTTCGAACACCATAGTTTTCATCAGAATTGGTTTCACCAATTGGGACTTATAATCATTTTCCCAAGGTGACCTGTTACAGGACTGTTCAGAACAACGAAGTTGTAAGGATTTCCACGTGTCCCTATTTCATATTATAGGTATAAAACTTGTCCAAAAGAGAGTACAGTCCATCCCCTTTCTGGAACATCTTCAAAAATTTAATTTGGACCTTTGTAGCCCAATATATAGCAATTCTCCCCAGGTGTCCTGTTTAGGGATGAATCTTGGAAGAGGTTGGAACCCTAACTTGGAGGGATCATATCTCTCAGAATATAGCGAATCCGAGTCTGAATTTTGGAAATTGTGTACATAAATATTTGATATTCGACCTCTGCAATTTTTAGATCCTGATCCTTCTCCAATCCTGAGATATAGCGAATGTATCAAAACTTATCAGTTTTAGTATTTAGGGTTTTTCCAGCTCGGGGTCAAACTAAGGTTTAACTTTCCTGGAGTCTCACCCAACCAAATTTTTTGATCCAGGTCTCTAAAATTCAATTTTTATGAGGAGATAAATCCTATTCCAGGATCACTAAAAAATTCCTCTTCTGTAGAAATCCCTAATTTCCCGCACCAAAAACTGAAAATGCTCGGAATCGAATTCCGCTTCAACAAAAAGATGCGCCCTTCAATGGAGAGTCAACCTAGCATACTTTTACTAATCAAAAGTGGAGAGATACCAAAAAGGTAAGAAGCCATAGCTTCTATAGCTGCACAATGTATTTTTTCAGGGTGGCTCTGACTCCATGTTGAATTTTTAATGGTTATATCAGATCTTAAAACATTTAGCATCATAACACATAACCATAACCCAAAAGATCACTGAAAGATAGACAAGCACAACCATACAAAAGAACACAAATATTTATCCTAGGAAAACCCTAATGGGAAAAACCCAGCAAAAGCTTCCTCAATATAGATTCCCCAAAAATATAAAAGGCAAAAACCAAAAGACTGATCCTCCTTCTTCTCCAGCCACAGCTCTTTCTCTCTCTCTCTCTCTCTCTCATGTGCTACACAAGTGAGTGTGTGTGTTCCAAATGAGGAGCGCCACACCTCTATTTACATTCATCTGTTCACTTTAATAATTAATTCCGACATGTAGGCTTGAGTTAATCATGTAGGCTCGAGTTAAACATGTAGGCTCAAGTAACCACAACTGGGGTGCTAATGACCCACCTTTAAAATTTGACGGGAATACCTCATGACTCTTATTAGTTCTTCCGATTAGAAGCATCAGAGTATAAAGAAATACAATTGGTTCTCCTGGTAGGACCATTGGGGACCACAAAAAAATACATATAGAATATTCTTCGAAGTTACGATATTTCAACATTTATTTTGGTCCAATAGCTTTCTGGTGCCGAGATGAACACACCTGTCATTTTATTGTAAATCATTTGGTTGCATAATTGTTCTTAGTTGTAGATATGAGGATGAGAGAGGTATTCTATATGTAAAAGTAATTGATGGCTGGAGGGTGGCAGCCATATGATCTAATTTTTATTAGTGAGAGATAACTGTAGGTGTTAGAATAATCAAACCATAGTTACCAACCTTAGACATTAATTTAATCATTTTTGTCTTATTACCTAGTTTCCTAGATTCTAGCTTCCTAGATTCCACTCTATGCTAGTTGCCTTCTACATGTCCTAGAAGTCAACACATGCTTAAACTGAGTCATGGAGAACTTGGGAAAAATCCTGGAAACCCATTTTAGCATGTCTTCTTTATTCTAGATTATCCAAAGCCTATATCTACTTTTTCTATAAAGCTGCCTTGTTTTATTTCTGATATAAGGCAAAGGGAAAGCTAAACTAGTGGTAACTGCCTTATTTTTTTCCCACATCATCCTCCATCCTTTTATCCAAATAAAAGCATGTATGAGTTTCCTTTCCATCCCTATTTAGCTTTCCCACTTGACTTAGCCAATTCGTGAGCATCTACCTAGATTTGGAAACTGCTTTATGCACATATGGGGGATTTGACTAGTTTTGGTCAGCCTGTTTTTTGACTATTTTGAATGGAATTTTTATGCATTCAAATATCTCATGTAATTATATATTAAAACATCCTATTAATTCACAAGGTTGGAATTTGTACACTTACTCAATGCATATTAGTATTATGCTCCAATTTCAGTCTCCTTTAGTGTTAATTTTGCATGTTTGATTAGCAATCTTGTGAGTGTAATTGTTCTATCTCTTGGGTTCAATTTCCACATGGTATCAAATCCTTTGTAGATTGATTTATATCCTTCAATATTGCTATTTCAGGTTCAAAATCTTGACTGGGAGCATATTCTGGTGACTGAAGGGCACAATTTCTGAGCTATGGACCAATCTCAGAAGATCATCTTGACTCCTTTCAATTTCTTTGAGTGGAAAGCTTAGATGGAGATATTGTTGAGAGAGAAAGATATCTATAGGGTGACTATGGCAACTAAGGCAGAGCCCAATGCAACTACAAAGAAAATCAAATGGCACAACAAGAGGGATGAGGCCTATGGTCTTTTGTGTCTGAGCATTTCAAGAGACCTCCTTTTCCATCTTGATGGATTGACATAAACTAATGAAGTGTGGGAGAAGATTGCAGAGATTTTTGGTAAGACAGATGCGATGAGAGGACATCAAATTGAGAATGAGCTGATCTCCTTGAGTCCCAGTAGCTTCGAGTCCTTTCAACTCTATTTTTCCAAGTTTTAAGCCCTTGTTTTGCAGCTAAAATAGTGTGGGATTGAAAAGAAGGAAGAGAAAATAGTTTTGTCCATACTCTCTAAGCTTGGACCTGACTATTCAATGCGTTTTTTGACCTTCCATGCCACCAAGTTGGCAACTCAATCCTGGAAGATGCCTAGGCTTGTAGAGTTCATGGAATCCCTCACACGGGAACAAGATAAGTTGGTGACGATGGGCACCATCAAACCTTCCAAAGACCAAGCTTTGGTTGCTGGAGATTCAAGGGTGGATTCAAAAAACAAGAAAAAATATAAAAATCCACTTAAGAAAAAGAGAGACAAGAACAAGTCTCAAGAGGAGCCCCAATGTTCCAAGAAGAACTCCCAGAAGAAGAAGAACAAAGGAGAAATGAGCAAGTGCGCATACTGCAGTAAGGGCTATCATCCTGAGAGCTCTTGTATGAAGAAGCAAATTGACATGTTGAACCAACTCCTAGAGAAGGATAACATCTCCCTTCCTGATTGCTCAAAGAAGAGGGAAGGAGGATCAAATTCAGAGGACAGAGAGAGAGAGTACATGCCTTGGTTGCTGGCACATCAAGCTCACCTTGCTTCATCATAGACTCTAGAGCTTCTAGACATATGGTTTTGACAAAGGAGGCATTCTCCTCTCTTGACATGTCAAAAGGTCCACCAATATTTTTGGGAGATGACTCTCTCACTGACAGTTTGGGGAAGGGAAGGATTGATCTTGACCATGGTAAGTTCAATAATGTGTTGTATGTTCCAGGTCTTGCCTCTAATATCTTGTCAGTGTATCAGATGAATCACAATGGGTCTCCAAATAAGGTCATATTCTCCCATGATGATGTTGAAATCACAGAGATTTCGAATGGTAAAGTCATAGCAAAAGGTGTTGTTGATCACACTTCGAAGGTATACATGTTTTCCCATTTTCTACCCTACTCAAACCCCTCTACTCTTCTGATTCATGCTAATGATGCAAGCAAGATTTGGCATGAAATATTTGGCCATCTTTACTATAAGTATCTTTCTGATTTGAGTGAAAAATATATGGTCATAGGGTTACCAAAGATCAAGTTTTCTAACGGAGTATGTCAAGGTTGTATCCTAGGAAAACACCCAAAGCACAAATATGAGAGAACCTCTGCACCTCTTGAGTTGATCCATAGTGAAATTGATGGTCCATTCCCTCATATGTCCATGAGTCAAGCCAAATATGCACTGACCTTCATAGATGAATTTTCCAAGTATTTTTGGGTTCTCTTCCTAAAGCATAAGTCAGAAGTTTTTGACCTCTTCAAAGTCTTTAAAGCCTTGGTTGAAAAATAGTATGGGAGGAAACTGAAGATCCTCAAATATAACAATGGTGGTGAGTATGTAAAGTCTGAGTTCATTCAATATTGTAAAGATGCAGGTATTCATATGCAACATTCGATCTCTTACACACCACAACAAAATGGTGTTGTTGAGAGAAAGAACAGGTCACTGAAGCAGATGGAAACCTGCATGATGGGGGATAAGAATTTGCCACCAAAGTTTTGGGCTGAGGCTATAAAATATGCATATTACATCCAAAATAGGGTTCCTCATAAGCATCTTGATGGTATGACTCCTTTCAAATCTTGGATTGGGCATAAGCCAGATGTGACCCATTTCAGGATTTTTTGGCTCAAAGGCTTGGGTTAGAATTCCAACTAAAAAGAGAAAGGATTTGCAGCCTCAAATCCAAGAGTGACTATTTGTTGGTTATTTTGAAGATTCAAAATGGTACAATCTGATCAACTTGAGCACAAACAAATCTTTCATTGAAAGAAGTGTTCAGTTCCAAGAAGAGCCTTTAGCAGCAGTTGAAGTTGGAGAGTCCTCTTCACCACCATAACCATTGATTTTAAGTGAAGAGACTAATGAGTTTGCTGATTCTGATATTTCTGATAATTATGATTTAATTTCATATCCTAACATTCCTACAAGACCAAAATTGGCAGCAAATACCATTCATGCAGCTGGGGAACTAGCTGGAAATCCTAATGACACTAGGAGGACTAGATCTCAATTTGAGAGTGCCCTTTGTGTGAAAGATCAAATATTTGATGAGAAGTGCTATCTGAGGGTTGAATTAGACCCAAAAACATATGAATATGCAGAACATTATCCAATATGGAAAACATCCATGAAAGAATAATTCATCTCACTCCAGAAGAACAACACTTGGGAACTGGTTGATCTTCCCCCAGGGAGGAAGCTAGTTAAATGTAAGTGGGTTTCAAGACTAAGTTTAATACTGATGGTTCACATTTTAAATATAAGTAAATATTGGTAGCCGAGGGATACTCACAAGTACATGGTATTGACTACGATGAAACCTTTGCACCAATGGAAAAGATGGATTCCATAAGGTTAGCTTTAGCCATTGCAACTTCGAAGCAGTGGGAGGTACATCACATGGATGTGAAGTGTGCTTTCATAAATGAAGATATCACTGAGGAGATTTATATGCAAAAAAATGAAGGGTTTGTTTCTAATCCATATTTAGTGTGCAGGTTAAAGGAATCATTGTATGGGATCAAGAAATCCCCCAGGGCTTGGTATGCCAAGATTGATGGATTTTTACTATCACTGAGTTTTGTTTGATGCAAGTCTGATACTAATGTCTATTTGAATCTTATTCATGGTTATTTGATGATTATTTTCTTGTATGTGGATGACCTTTTTATTACAAGAAGATCAAAGAAAGAGTTTTCCTCCTTGAAGGATGCAATGAACCATGCATTTTCTATGACAGATTTGGGATTGTTGAGCTAATTCTTGGGTCTTGAAATTTCTCAATCCCAACATGGAATCAAAGTACATCAGTCCAAGTATGCCTTATATTTTTTGAACAATTTCAACATGAAATATTGCAAGCCAAGTAAGACTCCCTTCCTTTCAGAATTTAAGCTTGAAGAAGGAGGTTCTTCTCCTATGGTAAATAATACACTGTATAGGTAGTTGATTGGGTGTTTGATTTATCTTACACACACTCGAACTGAATTATATTATGTAGTTAGTGTGGATTTGATATACATGGATCAGACTCATGAGATCCACTGAAGGGCAGCCAAAAGGATCCTAAACTTTGTTCAAGGAACAAGAACTCATGGGCTCTTCTACAAAGCAAAATATGATCTTGATTTGATTGGGTTTACTGATAGTGATTGGGAAGATGACAACATAGATCAAAAGTCTACATCAGGATATGTGTTCATGCTTGCATAAGGGCCAATCAACTAGTCAAGCAAGAAACAGAGTGCCATATCACTCTCATCTAGAGAAGCAGAGTATAGAGGAGTTGTAAATGCAGCAACTCAATGTTTGTGGTTGTAGGGAATACTTGGAGAATGTGGTTTCAAATCAAAGTTTTCAAGTATTATCTACTGTGATAATTAGAGTACCATTCGAATCCGCAATGATCCAGTTCATAGATAGCGAACCAAGCACATTGAGATCCATATGCACTACATCAGACAACTTGTGCATGATGGTACCATTCATCTACTCTTCTATGCATCTTTAGAACAAGTACCAGACATCTTCACCAAAGTTTTTTAAGAGAAGACTTTCAGAAATCTCAAATCACTGCTAGGGATTACTGATCATGTTGTGAAGCATGATTTATGACAAGATTTCCAAATTTTTTTTTCCTATCCATGTGTAAGGGAGGATTTTTCCTACTGGGTTTTTGCCTCTTTCCTTGGTTGTATGGTCAAGCAGTATGTAAAGGGTGACTACGCCTTGTTTATAGGCCTTATAGTTTTCTGATGTTTACTCATAAAGTCAGGCTTAAGGGGGGGTGTTAGAATAATCACACCATAGTTACCTACCTTAGAAATTAATTTAATCATTTTTGTCTTATTACCTAGTTTCCTAGAGTCCACTCTATGCTAGTTTCCTTCTACATGTCCTCGAAGTCAACACATGCTAAAACTGAGTCATGGAGCACTTGGAAAACATCCTAGAAACCCATTTTAGCATGTCTGCTTTATTCCAGATTCTCTAAAGTGCATATCTGCTTTTTCTGTAAAGATTCCTTGTTTTATTTCTGATTTAAGGCAAAGGGAAAGCTCGACTAGTGGTAACTGCCTTATTTTTTGCCCACATCATTCTCCCTCCTTTTCTCCAAATAAAAGCATGTATGAGTTGTCTTTCCATCCCTCTTTAGCTTTCCCACTTGAATTATCCAATTCGTGAGCATCTACCTAGATTTGGAAACTGCTTTATGCACCTATGGGGGATTTGACTAATTTTGGTAAGCATGCTTTTTTACTATTTCGAATGGCATATTTATGCGTTCTAATATCTCATGTAATTATATATTATAGCATCCTATTACTTAACAAGGTTGGCTATTGTACACTTACTCAATATAGATTAGTGTTATGCTCCAATTTCAGTCTCCTTTGGTGTTAATTTTGCATGTTTGATTAGCAATTTTGTGAGTGTAATTGTTCCATCTCTTGGGTTCAATTTCCACAGTAGGGGATATTCATTTGGATCCAATTTCGAGGGCTGTATTTTCAGCTGGTGGTCTTGTTTTCTATGGTTTTGGTGTGGATGTAGATTGCAGCCTATGTATGCTCCATGATATGTGGTTTTCCTTACTTTTTATGGTCACTAACAGCACACACATAATAACACCGAAAAAGTAGATTAATTTTCAAATAATCAATAACATCAATACTTGGTTATTTATAAACTATGCTATCAAACAAACCCAAAATACATAAATTAGTTATTTACAACGAATATGATGTTTAGCATGTATTATTGATGTTCTTGTTTCAATTATGACCTTTAGCTTGCTCTTCAGAAATTATTAATCTAGTGTCACAATTAATTATTTAATTAAGTGGCATAATTAAATAATTAAGTGTCGCATACTTTAGTTATAATTGAATCTCTAGAATTTAATTTATTTGGGTGAATGGTTAGTTAGATCAATAGTAATTTATCTATATCCATTGTTCTTAAACCTTAGTTAGTCTTAATTTAGCACCTTTGGGCTTATCTCAAGGTTCAGGGACATCACATTCTAGAAATATTATTTTTGATGACGAAGAGGAGTATGAAGAAGAGGAATTTATAGATGCACATGATACAGAGGCAACTGATAATGATGAGGAAGAGGAAGATATTGAAGTGGAAGGGCAAGATGAGTATGATAAATATGGTTTCATAGTTAATGATGTTGAAGAAGAAGAATTCCAACCAACCATCTAAATTTTTTTTCCTCGGCAATGACGATTACACTATATTTACAGAAGCAATGGCAGAAGTTTCTAGTCAAAGTTGCAAAAACATAGATGAAAGACAAACAGAGTTGACAAGCAGCATTGTAGATTTATTGTAGACACTTTGTAAGGAAGTAAAATAAGTTCAAGTGGTAGTTGACTACACACCATAATTTCCTTAGTCGCAGGAAATAGTTGGCTCGTCTAAAGAGTGACCTAGCGAAACAATGATGCCAACTCCACCAATAAGAATTCTAGTCATGGGTCAAGCAATTGAGTTAGGAATTCCAGAGATGAATACCAATGTGGTCAAATATTTGGGCCATGTTACCATGTATTTTTCTACACTGACTATGTATGAAGTACATGCTATTCAGAATGTTGCAGTCGCAAAAATGAAGAATAGAGAACGTGCATTGGTAAATCAGGTAAAATTCTCACACATAGTTGTTAGTAAAATGAAGAAAATGGTCCAAGAAGAATACACTATAACAAATTACCCTTTTAGGGGCGATTTTTCTAACCCACCCCCCCACCCCTGCAAAAAAATGTTTTTAAGGCCACTGTGGGAGGTTCTTAACCCCCCCACCCAAATGTCCGGTGAATTGGACTTTTAGGGGGTTTCCCTCGAGTTCCATATGTTCCCATCAATTTCACAGAGAATAAATATGGCCTAAGACATGAGAAATTTTCCTTATACCATGTACTATGAAGTTAGAATTATTTGCAGACTGTTATACCTTAAAAATTTTGTCTAGGAGGGTGCCAAAAATAAGCTATTAACTAGGGAATAAAGACATAAAAAGCTTGTTGGGTTAGTAAAATATTGGCTCTTATATATACACCTATACTAACTACATTTTTTAGCCTAAATAAAATCCCTAAGAAACTCTAAAAATACCCCACACCGTAATTCATTACACTCTAGAACAACCCATACATGCATCTAACGTCCACCATCAATTTGTAAAATCATTGTGTAAAGAGGAACTTTACATAGACCACATGGGTGACATGTGATAAGATAAAGCAACAAATATCCCTCATAACTCATTATCTACCAAGTGTCGAAGGGGATAGTAAAAATTGCAAAAAATAAATGTTAATTTTGATTGCTTTCATAAAATAGAATGTCATGCAAATTAAGTCAAAATAAGTAGTGAATTACCTAAGAAAAAAAGACCTTCCATATATTTGGGTATCCCATAAAACTATATATATTTAAAGGATAAGGAAAAAAAAACTTATATTATCAATTACCTCTGAAGGTGAAATCCCGACTTCAAGCTTTGAGGCAATAATAGTCTAATTAAAGGATTTTTAATCAATCCAAATACCCAAGGACATTAACCATTATTGTAATTAGCATTTTTGTGTGATGTTATATTTCATTTATGTAGAATGAATTCATGTCCACAAATAATGTAAAATTAGTGCATATCTCCCTATGATCACTGAGTGCATAGCCCCACACACCTCCAATTGAACCAAGAATGAAGTGCGTTATTGGATCTAATCACTGATGAAAACAATCACTGGGATCCACGACCTTTGAACCAAGAACTGTACTCTATAATTCTCATAACTTGATTGCACACACTAAATGTGGCAATTTAACATGCAAAGTCACCACCTAAACAAAGATTTATCCCCAGTAGTGGCCTATGGCCCGATATATGGATTATGAGCCCCAATTTTTTTTTTGTGGTCTAAGACCATTTAGTTTCACATCAAACCATGGGACATTCATTGAGAACCATCCTTGGTAGTTTAAACCTCAAATACTAAAAATATCACACTTAAAAGCCAAAATTCCTTATGGAGGGCATGCATGCTAGTTTGGGGCCCCATAAATGGACCATGATCTCCTTATGAAAATGTGTAATGTGATATTTTATATGTAGACCTATACCAAGGAATGGTCCTTTAGAACCATCCTTATTATTCTAATCCTCAAAATGACGACCATATATCAAATGTATGCTAAATATTCCTTACAAAAGCTCTATGTGGTGGCCTAGAATACCATGCATGGACCATGAGACCTATATGGAATTGGTAAATACGTAGACCCTTAATTTAAATATTGGTTCATAACAACCATCCTTAGTGTTACAAATGTTGATATGGCCACCTTATTCCTCTTGTAGGTTAAAATTTTCCTATGAAGGGTTTATGTGATAACTAAGGCCATACACATTACCCATGAGCCATAGAGGAAAATATCGGTGTAAGGTTTGTATTTTTGCATTGGAGCATTGAATGAGAAATGAAAACCACACTTATCATCCCAAATATTTAAATGAGCACCATATCCCACTCACATGAAAAAATATGGTGTCTTGTGGCCCCACACATCGCCCATGAGCCTCAAGGACAAATGTTATGGCCAAACAACTTATATCTTGGAACAAAACCATGTATTAGGCACTAAAAATAACCTCTAATTTGGACAACCTCAAAATCACCACCATAATGCACTCATGGGATGATATTTAGTACTAATTTCCTATGTGGTTGGTGTGTCCCCATGCATGACCCATGAGCTCTACAAAAAGTGTTATGGATCAAGACCTTGAATTTCAACCCTAAAACATTTTATGATTCTGAAGACCATCTATGGTGTGCTAAATCTTGAAAGAAACACCACATTTCATTCATATTCCAAAGATTCCCTTTGTAGAACTTGTGTGGTGGTCCAAGGTCCCATCTATGGACCATGAGATCCAAAGACAAATATTATGGGCCAATAACTTGTATTTTTGTATCAACCCTAGCTTGGAAACCAATAATCATCCCCATTATAGGTTGATATCTTCTTGACATGATGAATATTTCGTTTATAAGGTCTATGTGGTCACGGTGGAACATTGAAGGAGCGGTCAATTTTTTTATGAAAGTTTTAGAACTAATTAAGATGCCATTAAAGGTGTGAAATCCCAAAATACTAATACTAATAATAAAATGTCATTTG
Organism: Pseudotsuga menziesii; assembly: GCA_001517045.1. Taxonomy (NCBI): domain Eukaryota; kingdom Viridiplantae; phylum Streptophyta; class Pinopsida; order Pinales; family Pinaceae; genus Pseudotsuga; species Pseudotsuga menziesii. The sequence goes on along the minus strand of LPNX010564986.1, from coordinate 177,303 downwards.
ATAAATACTTATGCAAATACAATATAAAAATTAATTTAGAAAATGTCAAATTATATTTTTTTATTATAGAATGACATTTAATGGGGTGTACTATGCTTTCAAAAAAAATAAGGAGGTGAACTTGAGACCTACATCAACACAATGAATCAATTCTTGTGTTGGCCCACACTTCAGCTGGGAATACAGCCATAACTGATTACTCTATCTCCATGGACGTCAGGGACAAGAAATGAGTCATATACACATCTCCTCTGAATGCCTTCAGCAACCAAAAGTACTGGGAGCTCAACAACGCATTCATTGAAACAGGGTTAATGACGGGCGATTTGTCCATTCCCCCAAATTCCTTGTTCCTCATTATGACCATGGATATTATTAGAGGGATTCTCTATAAGGGTTCCAAGTTTTTGAAAGAGTCTTCCTATGTCATCTATAACAATATTCACTACATGAAGGAGTAAGAGCTCATGCCCTAAACAAAGAGTCTTCTTGGGGTTCATGCCCTAAACAAAGATTCTATGCACCTAGGACAAATAATGATCCCTCAAACTACATCAAATCAATTAGCTTTCCCCAATAGATAACATAAATCTAAGAATATAACTCAAAACTTAAGACAAATGGTAGGTCGACATTAAAACACACAAAATGTCAACATTCAACTGAGACACACATTGCTTTTTTCTTTTCTTTTAAGTTTCCCATAGAAAATGTCACTCCCGTGAGGAGAAATTAGGTCCAATGTCACCACAACTTAATTCCTCAACTTCTTTGAGATAACTCATAAACCAAGGGGAAAGTCCCTAATGGAGTAAAGATACCTGCATGCACCAATGTACACACCTACAATTACCCTTCTCAAAGTCTTATGGCTAAGATCAGTGCATAGGGGATGGTTCTTGATGCATGACTCAAAATATAGTAAAAAATATGGTTTTAGGCTGTAACATTTCCCCTAAATATCATGGTCCATACATGGGACCCCAAATTACCACAACAATCCCCCCACAGGGAACATTTTGCATGGAAGTTGCATATAACCATGGCCATTTTGAGGTTTAGAACAACAAGGATGGTTCATGATACCTAAGTAAAGGTTTCATGAGCCATAATTTGTGTGGTCCTTAGCCACTACACATTACTTATAAATGGGAACTTTGTTATGTGAGTAGGATATGGTGTCCTTTTAAATTTTGCGTCACCAAGACAAGTTTAATGCCAATAATGTAGGTTATTGGGTCAAAAATTTAGTGTGCTCTAAATCTCTTGATGGGCATCAGGGATGGTTCTCATGGTCTATATTTCCATTATTGTGGTATTCGATTATGAATTTTCCAAGTTAAATGGTTATTTAGGTTCCAATCTGGAGATGTAATATACCTTTGATTTCCAAAAGAAGAAAAGCATTGAGGATGGTTCTATGGAATACCTCGTTGAAATGGCCTTGATTATATTTTTTTTCTGCAATTTATGAAACAAAATTGATAAATGTTATCATTCATGCTTTGGTATGTTGATTTAAAACCAAGGAATGAAATGAATTTTCTTGTCTAATGATTTTCTTCATAGATGCCATAAAATTCGATTTTATTCAATGGGTATTCATTTATTTCATGTATCTTTATGCGCCTAGGGTAGAACAAAGACAAGACTTTTTCATCTTCCTCTTGCTTACTATTAACCTACACATAAAGACATCACCTCGACAAATATTTGTCCCCAATAGTAGCCTATGGATTGATCGATGGATTATGAGCCCCCAAAACAAATATTTTTGTCTATGAACATTTCTATTCACATCAAACCGTGGGACATGTATCGAGAATCATCCTTGGTAGTTTAAACCTCAAAATACTAACAACATCACACTCAAAAGCCACAATTCCTTATGGAGGGAATGCATGTTAGTTTGGGGCACCATACATGGACCATGAGCTCCTTATAGAAATTTTTAGTGTGAGATTTTATATATGGACCTATACCAAGGAATGGGCCTTTAGAAGAATCGCTAGTTTGTTAATCCTTAAAATGATGATCATACATCAAATTTATGCTAAAGATTCCTTAAATAAGCTATACGTGGTGCTCTAGAAGACTATGCATGGACCATAAGCCCTATATGGAATTGGACCCTCAATTTAATTAATATTATATCATTGAGTATTGGACCATCGACTTTTCTTTTCTTTTGAACTAGTTTCTTTATTATTGAAATTCTAATGTATGCTCCCCATGATATTTGAACTTAGGAAAACCATGTGAGATACATACCTTTTCATAAATTGTAGTAAACTTTGGCTAATGGAAATTGAACTAGTGACCAACATGAGGTCCACCTAGTCTTGACCTACAAGCAAAATTCTACCTTCAGCATTAGAGAACTTTTCCAAATTTTCCATTGAGTGTGAAATATTTGGAGAAGCTAGGAATGGACTCCACAACCTCTCCCTAGAAAATGGATTGTCAACAAATTCATATTAAGATGTGGATTTCCATTTCAATAATTGGGCCATAAGCACTTTTTAAATTTTTTTTAATAGAAACAAAATATATTATTTATCACACGGTAGCAAGATTTGGCTTTATTGGCCTTTACTGTTTGGAAATTTGGTTGTAGTATGGAATCTGGTAAATTTTTCATATAGTACTGATACAATATGATCAACCTACATTTGAATTCCTTTGATACCTGTAGACCTATAGGCACAAAAAAACAACCCAATTATGAATTATACCAAAAATATTTTTAAATAACTAATTATAAATGTAAACAACATTCCTAAATTTTAAAGTAATGAATTATTTTTATGATTAATTGTTCTTTGTTGAGGCTGAAATTCTTATAAAAGTGAAACAATTAAAAACATTAGCACTTTTGAACACATAAATATTAACTTATGTAAAAAAAAAATTGAATTCTTGCCTTCCCAAGTTGCTCGTCAATTATGTTTGGAAGAATTACATTAGATGGGCACAAAGTTAAAAGAATTGCCAAGTGCGATTGGGGGCTTGATCGATTTGGAATTTCTAGAATTAGGAAGATCTTTGCTAGAAACGATGCCTCCTTCACTTGGTGAATTAAGAAATTTGAATCCCTTGTGTTGCTAATTTTTCCATGGTTTTGTAAGCTAATAGACCATCCATGGTTTGATATTCACAGGTTATGTAAACCAATAATGGTTCTCATAAAAATATTGGTCGATGGTTAACTTTATTGTATGGATCATGGTCTATGTGTAGGGCCCCACAAATAATTACTTTACCTTACAAGAACGATATGGTGTCCATTTCAATATTTGTAACATTAAGAGTGGTTCCCTTGGCTTATACCATGGCCTTTTTACTAAATTTAGGGTCTAATTCCATATTAATTTGCTACCACATAATACCTACGTACATAATATTTAACCTAAATGTGAGATATTCCCACCATTTCGAGGAGGGGCACATTAGGGATGGTTTGCAAGATCCATGTCATCCTAAAGGAAAAATTCAGGGTTTTAGTTCATATTAAAGGTTTTGAACGCTACTTATGGTTCTCACCATTAAGATTACCTAGACCATCACATAGCATATAGTGTGGAGAATTCTTGAAATAAGTCACTTTCTGGTTCTAAGTAAGTGAATGAACATAAGCTCTTATTGGCAAGAAAATAGAAGTCCACTTTTCAAACTAAAAAAGGAGCCACACCTTATTCAAGCAATATTAAAGTCAATGGAACCAAATATAGTCACTATCATATATGTGTGGATTTCATATTTAAACAAACATATTTTTAGACATTAGCTTAGAAGAATGAAAATTGACAAATACCCATGTTGGCGTTTTACTCCTAGTAGTCTAGCATATCACTTATTCTCCATTGTGGGAACACCAAAAATTCTTTACATAATTGATAACAAACATCCAATGTCCAATTATATTTTTGGAAATTCTCAAATGCCATTTAACCTTTCAGAGCTCACTTTTTGGCATTAGAATATATAGCATCTATAAAAGGATCATTGTATGGAGTTTCCCTACTTGAAAGGTTTTCGATTTAATGAACTGTAAAGGGGAATTTATATCATATTATTGGTTGTATTTATTATTGTTTTTCTTCACAATTAAACAACATACTAAATGGTATGAGAGGACTTCATTGGAAAAGGAGGGAATAATTTGTCCTCCTTTAAAAAAAAAAAATTATTTGTGTGAACTATATAAAGAAACAAATATTATAATTGGGTTCCTTTCAATAAATACATTTATTTCAAAAAATCAAAGTCTAAAGAGTGAAGATTACGCTATTAAAAAAACAATCACTTTATGGTTGTTCTATCATGGCCACAACTTATTCTAGGTATTGCAGACCATATCAATTTTGAAAGGATACCTAGATTAAATCTAGACCAAAGACACGATTAAACATTCCAATGGATACAATTTGACATCTTATATGATATACGCCTTAACCATATTGAAGTCGTTACAACCATTTTTAATCGTTTCCTCAAATCCCTAATACAAACAAATAATGACATTGTTACAAAAAATTGAGGAATGGATTTGAATAATGGTGACCATGATCCATGGTAAATATCTTCAATATGTGAGTGTTAGACTCAACATTGACATGGTATATGCAAGAGAAATATTGACATGGTATAATTTATAAGAAGATTGTGAAGAATGGTATATGGACAATTTTTACTTGGATGAAGACAACTACTTTCATTTCTCTTTTATTACCACACTCCTCCATACGGTATGACCATAATTAAAGGAATTCAAGAGTAGGTTATGACTAGTAATTTTAGTTTGATCATTCGTTAATGGTGGTGTTCCCTGAAAATATACAATTACCATTTTATGTTGATATAGGAGACCTTTTTCTTATAGATGGCGGGATAGACTCTTTGTGGAAAGGTATTTGGGTCCATATGGCCATAGTGAACATCTTAAGTTAAAATATTAACCATTTATCAATTCCAATTGTCATTAGTGGTGAGTCATCATGCACATGTGTGTGTAGGATTATGCTCTCATTTATCATATGGCATAATTCCCAACGTTGAGGGAAACACCCATATATGGGTATTAGACTTATGTATGCATTTATTTTATAATTTCATTCTTAGTGATGAGGGAAGAACCCATACAAGGGACCCTATCTTATGGACGAGCCTCTTATGGATACACTTCTTGGGCTACATCACTCTCAAAATCGAGGGCAACAATCATACATGGGACCCCAGTATAGGTATAGGTGTTAAGGGAAACACTTTTCGAAGGATGGATTGGTGGTATCCCTCTTAGGGATGTAATATGGGTCGAAGGGCCCATTAGAATTAATAGTAGTATATATATATATGGTGGCCATTTAATGTAATACAAACTAGGTTCACTATGTTAGTTATTATCAAATATGACCCACTAAATAGTTATTATTAAAAATATGTAATTTGACCCATTCATTAATGTACAGAGACCAATGGTGGTTAGGGCCAGGGTTTTTTAAGTAGTAATTGTAAATAATGATGGATTACTCATAAAATGTAAAGGATTATTATTACATTTTAGAATTGTTCGTTTGGAATTTTTTCACTTGAAGTAGCAAGTGAACATGAGTATATCCTTCCCTAAAATGATTATTGTATGGCATTTCCCTACTTGAAGGGTTGTTGCTTCATTTAAGAAAAGGAGAATTTATATTAGATTCTTTGTTATATTGCTTATAAATTTTTAGGATTTGAGGCTCTATAGTTCTACTTCCAAAATTTAAAATTTAAAATAAAATCTCATTTAAAACCAAAATTGGAAACTATTTTGAAAAATGAAAGTAAATTTCTTAGTAAATTTGAGAATGTAAAAAGATAACTTGATAATAGGACCACAAAAATTACTATAACCACAAAATCAGATGACAAAATTTATGTTGTAAAAGAATATGAATACTAAGGAATTGGGAAGAGAATGATTTCAAAAAACAAAATAACAATGAAAAATTTGAAATCGTGTTACTAAAGAAGAATAGTGAGTGTATTTATGTTTGATAATTTAGAATATTAACATATTTCAAAAAATTGACTAGATTGGAGAAGATCCAAAGTTTAATAAACTGCAACATTTTAATAATAATAAAAAACAATTTTAAACTTTAATATCTAATATAATTTCAAATTTATATTATTTTATACCTACCAAACTCATTAGTTTTCCCTTCATTGATCTAAAACAAAAACAAAAATGGGTCAATGTAAAAAATAAACTCATAAGCAGATAAATTAAGACGAGGGGAAACTAAAATTTTAGTTCATGAATTTTGAAAGAGTTTTAATTTTGGGACTTTTCCCAACATGTGGCTTTCCAAAGGTGACCTGCAACAACGATGCGAGGTGACGATTGATTTGGGAGGATCAGAGTAGAGGAGGAGGAAGGAAACATATCCGTGTTTAGAGTGGATCTGTTCAATATTGAGGTTTTTTCAACCTACTCAATTTTGAATCGCATCAGTGATTGCTTGATGAAGTGTTGTTGTTAATGTGTTTCTCAAGGGTTTGGACCCTCCGCCATGGTGGTCTATCAATAGGAAAAGAGGAGAAATACCCATTTTGCTCAGCAGGAGATCTTCTCATTTTAGAATTGGGTCAGATGAGAAGTGGGTTCTTCACCAGGATTCTATAGTAGAGGTATGTGAATTCAAATTCAAATGCATTTCATGGATAATAGAAATTGGGGTTTTCAAAAGTGATTTCTAAATGGGTTTTTGTTGGATATCCCCATATATTGTGCTATATCCACTGTAGATTGTGAGTTATATCTCTGTGTTCATCCCACCTCAGATCATGCTACTGAATCGTCTCTTGATTAGTAAGGAGTTGGAACTAGATCAAGCATTAATGATGGGTGGTCGCCTATCACAGGATCTGAATTTGCAACTGGAACCTGGACTAATGATGACTCTCAAATGAGAAGTTTCTTTAATCTATTTCCCTCTTTTGATGATGCCTATGGATTTATAGGAGATGTTGATTAGTTGAATCAGGAACATTTCCTTTACCTATGGTGCTTACAATATATGCATGTTCATGAAAGTAGTTTCTCTTTTTTACAAGTAATAGACAACTAAATTGGGTGCTTGGAAACAAAATAATTCCTGGAACATTATCGTTGGTGGCGATGAAATACTTCTTCTAACCTTTTAGCCTTGTTCTGTTCCTACCCACCTATGATTCTTGCTTGTTAGTGCTACCTTCCATGCCTTCCCTTATTGTGTTCACAGAATGTTCCTTTCAAGGGATTTAACTCCTACGATATTTTAACAGGGATAAGTGAACCTGTTGCTAGGATCATTGGCAAGCAAGAAGCGATGAAGCACCTATCTTCTCTCTTCTTTTATTTTCAAGTGCATGGATTTATCCACAATGGTGGTCTATCTATTGTTATGGGGGTTTAGTTGATTTTGAATCCCTTCTCCATAATCTGATGAAAAAATAAAAATCAGGACTTGGTTATTTTTCCCTTCTCGTAGTTTGGGGTAAAAAAAAATCAATATTTTTTAGTTCACTTAAAATTGTGAAGCATTGTTTGAACATAGGATTCAGTTTAGAGATTTATGGTCTAATTTTTTTATGAATTTAGTTTTCTATGATCATTTAAAATGGAATAAGTAATAGAGTCTAGCGGTACATCGAAGTTAAAAATGTATCAATTATCGTTGCGTATTGATGGATTCCCATACTTGAATAATATTCAGTAGTCATGTGAAATATTGATTCAGAAAAATAAGGATTTTGTTCATTTTGCAGATGTTTCTACATGTGATTCGGTTTTCTTGTACCAAATAATTTAATATAGATACAAAAACTACTTGTTGACTGATTTTCCATTGCTTTCATTTGATAGTAGTTTATTTTTATGATCTTTCATTTTTGTCATGAAATGTAGTATTGCTGCAATCAACCATTAGTCGATAGTTTTTTCTTCATTTATGTGAGGACTCTAATTGTTTATTCCATTTGTCATCATTTTTTAGTTATTTTTTTTCCCATTTCCTTCCAAAATGATTCTATACTTGTCAATATGGTCTCAATTATTTTGACATACCTTCTCAGATCTCTGTGGAAATTGAAACCCAAGTGATAGAACAATTACACTCACAAAATTGCTAATCAAACATGCAAAATTCACGCCAAAGGAGACTGAAATTGGAGCATAACACTAATTTATATTGAGTGAGTGTACAATAGCCAACCTTATGAAGTAATAGCCTGCTCAAATATATAATCACATGAGTGGTTCAAAATCATAAGGATGCTATTCAAAATGGTAAAAAAGCAGGCTTACCAAAAATAGTCAAATCCCCTATAGGTGCATAAAGTTGTTTCCAACTCTATGAAGATGCTCATGAATTTGATAAGACAAGTGGGAAATCTAGATAGTGATGGAAAAAGAACTCATTCATGCTTTTTTTTGGATAAAAGGAGGGAGGATGATGTGGGAAAAAAAACAAGGCAGTTACACCTAAACTAGCTTTTCCTTTTTCCTTAAAACTGCTGTAAAGCAAGGCAGCTTCCAGAAAAAGAAGAACTGCGCTTTAGTAACCAGGAATAAAAGAAGAATTGCTAAAATTGGTTTCCAGGATGTTTCCCAAGTGCTCCATGACCCAATTTTAGCATGTGTTGACTTCTAGGACATGTGGAATACAACTTGCATAGAATGGAATCTAGGAATCTAGGCAATAAGACAAAAATGATTAATTAATGTCAAATGTGGGTAACTATCGGTTGGTTATTCTAACATGCTCCCTTAATCCTGACTTTATGAGTAAATATCAGAAAACTATAGTTCCTAGAAACAATGCTTAGTCACCCTTTACATACTGCTTCTCCATACAACCAAGGAAAGAGGCAAAAACCCAGTGGGAAAAATCCTCCCTTAAACATGGACATGAAACAAAATTTGGAAATGTTGTCATCAATCATGCTTCACAGCATGATCAGTAATACCAAGTAGTGATTTGAGATTGCTGAAGGTCTTCTCACAAAAAAATTTGGTGAAGATGTCTGCTACTTGTTCTGAAGATGCACAGAAGAGTAGAACAATGGTACCATCATGCACAAGCTCTCTGATGTAGTGCATATGGATATCAATGTGCTTGGTTCACTATCTTTGAATTGTATCATTATATATTCGAATGGTGCTCTAATTATCACAGTAGATAATAGTTGAAAACTATGATTCAAAGCCACATTCTCCAAGTATGCCCTGCAACCATGAACATTGAGTTGCTGCATTTACAACTCCTCTATACTCTACTTCTGCAGATGAGAGTTCTATGGCACTCTGCTTCTTTCTTGACAAGTTGATTGGTCCTTGTGCAAGCATGAACACATATCCTGATGTATACTTTCAACTATGTTGTCACCTGCCCAATCACTGTCAGTAAATCCAATCAAATCAATATCAGATTTTGCTTTATAGAAGATCCCATGAGTTTTTTATTCCTTGAACAAAGTTTAGGATCCTCTTGGCTTCTCTCAAGTGGATCTCATCAGGATCATCCATGTATCTCGAAGCCACACTAACTGCATAATATAAATCAGTTCAAGTGTGTGTAAGATAAAGCAAACACCCAATCAACTACCTATACAGTGTATTATTTACCATAGGAGAAGAACCCGCTTCTTCAAGCTTAACTCCTGAAAGGAATGGAGTCTTGCTTGGCTTGCAATATTTCATGTTGAACCCGATGAAAAAATATGAAGCATACCTGGACCAATGAAATTTGATTCCATGTTGGGATTGAGCAATTTCAAGACCCAAGAATTGGCTCAACAATCCCAAATCTGTCATGGAAAATGCATGGTTTATTGCATCCTTCAAGGAGGCAATCTCTTTCTTTGAACTTCCTGTAATTAGTAGGTCATCCACATATAAAAAAATAATCATCAAAGAACCATGAATCAGCTTCAAATAAACATTTGGATCAGACTTGCATAAAAAAAAACTCAATGACTGCAGAAAGCCATCAATTTTGGCATACCAAGCCCTAGGGGCTTGCTTGAGCCCATACAATGATTTCTTTAACCTCCACACTAAAGATAGATTAGAAACAAACCCTTCAGGTTGATGCATTTAAATCTCTTCAGTGAGATCTCCATTTAGGAAATCACACTTCACATCCATGTGATGTACTTCCCACTGCTTCGAAGCTGCAATGGCTAGAGCTAGCCTTATGGAGTCCATCTTTGCCACTGGTTCAAAGGTTTCATTGTAGTCAATACCATGTACTTGTGAGTATCACTTGGGTACCAATATTTCATTATATTTCAAAGGTTAACCATCAGCAGAAAACTTAGTCTTGAAGAACCACTTACACTGAACTAGCTTCCTCCACGGGGGAAGATCAACCAGTTCCCAAGTGCTGTTCTTCTGGAGCGAGCTGAATTATTCTTGCATTGATTTTTTCCATATTGGATCATCTGAGGCATATTCATATGTCTATGGATCTGATTCAACCATCATATAGCACTTCTCAGTAAATAGAGGATCTTTCACACAAATGGCACTCTCAAATTGAGATCTAGTCCTCCTAGTGTCATTAGGATTTCCAGCTAGTTCCCTAGCTGCATGAATGGTATTTTCTGCCTATTTTTGTCTTGTAGGACTATTAGGATATGCAATTAAATCATCATTATTAGACATATCAGAATCAGGAAACTCATTATTCTCTTCACTTACAGTCAATGGTTCTAGTGATGAAGAGGGCTCTCCAACTTCAACTGTTGCTAAAGGCTCTTCTTCGAACTGAACACTTCTTTCAATGAAATATTTGTTAGTGCTCAAGTTTATCAGATTGTACCCTTTAAAATATTTATAATACCCAAAAAATAGCCACTCTTGGCTTTGGGGTTGCAAAGCCTTCCTCTTTTCAGTTGGAATTCTAGCCCAAGCCCTTGAGCCAAAAATCCTGAAATGGGTCACATCTGGGATGTACCCACTCCAAGATTTGAAAGGAGTAATATCATCAAGATGATTATGATGCACTGTATTATGGATGTAGGATGCATATTTTATATCCTCAACCCAAAAATTTGGTGGCAAATGTTTAGCCTCCATCATGCAAGTTTCCATCTCTTTCAGTGATCTGTTCTTTCTCTCAGCAACACCATTTTGCAATGGTGTGTAAAGGATCGAATGTTGCATCTGGATACCTGCATCTTTGCAATACTTAATGAACTCAAACTTACATATTCATGACCATTTTTAGATTTGAGTATCTTGAGACTCCTCCCAGACTGGTTCTCAACCAAGGTTCGAAAGACCTTGAAGAGGTCAAAAACTTCAGACTTGTGCTTTAGGAAATAGACCCAACAGAACCTGGAAAATTCATCTATGAAAGTGAGTGCATATTTGGATTGAATCATGGACATATGAGGGAATGGAACATCAATGTCACTGTCGATCAACTCAAGAGGTGCAGAGGTTCTCTCATGACTAGCTCTCTCATACTTGTGCTTTGGGTGTTTTCCTAGGATAAAACCTTGACAGAATCCTTTAGAAATATTGATATTTGGTAACCCTATGACCATATCTTTGTCACTCAAATAAAAAATATACTTGTAGTTAAGATGGCCAAATATTTCATGCCAAAGCTTGCTTGCTTCATTAGCATGAATGAGAAGGCAGAGGGTTTTGAGTAAGGTAGAAAATGGGAAAACTTGTATGCCTTCGAAGTGTAGTCAAAAACACCTTTTGCTATGAATTTACCATTCGAAATATCAGTGATTTCAACTTCTTCATGGGAGAATATGGCCTTCTTTGAAGACCCAGTGGGAGTCATCTGATACACTGACAAGAGATTAGAGGCAAGAACTGAAACATACAACACATTATTGAAATTACCATGGTCAAGATGAATCCTACCATTCCCCAAACTATTAGTGAGAGAGTCATCTCCCAAAACTATTGGTGGACCTTTCAACATTTCAAGAGAGGAAAATGTCTCCCTTGTCGAAACCATATTTCTAGAAGCTCCAGAATCAATGATGAAGCTAGGTGAGCTTGATGTGCTAGCAACCAAGGTGTGTACTCTCTCTCTGTCTTCTGAATTTGATCCTCCTTCCCTCTTCTTTGAGCAATCAGGAAGGGAGATGTTATTATTCTCTAGGAGTTGGGTCAACATGTCAATTTGCTTCTTCATACAAGAGATCTCAGGATGATAGTCCTTACTGCAGTATGTGCACTTGCTCATTTCTCCTTTATTCTTCTTCTTATGGAAGTTCTTCTTGGAGCCTTGGGGCTCCTCTTGAGACTTTGACTTGTCTCTCTTTTGCTCAGGTGGATTTTTATCTTTTTTCTTTCCTTTTGAATCCACCCTTGAATCTCCAACAACCAAATATTGGTCTTTGGAAGGTTTGATGGTGCCCATCATCACCAATTAATCTTGCTCCTAGGTGAGGGATTCCATGAACTTTGCAAGCTTAGGAATATTCTAGGCTCGTGCTGTCAACTTGGTGGCATGGAAGGTCGAAAAAAATAATGAGTAGTTAGGACCAAGCTTAGAGAGTATGGCCAAGACTAGTTGCTCTTCCTTCTTTTCGATCCCACACTATTTTAGCTGTGAAACGAGGGCCTTAAACTTGGAAAAGTAGAGTTGAAATGATTCGAAGCTACTTGGACTCAAGGAGATCAATTCATTTTCGATTTGATGTCGTCCCATCTCATCTATCTTTCCAAAAATATCTACAAGCTTCTCCCAAACCTCATTAGGTGATGTCAATCCATCAAGATGGAAGAGGAGGTCTCTTGAAATTCTCAAACACAAAATACCATAGGCCTCATCCGTCCTGTTGTGCCATTTAATTTTCTCTGCAGCTGCATTGGTGTTGTTCAGGATTAAACGCCCTTGTAACCGAGGGTCTAGGGTTACCAACTTACTACTAACCTTGCAGACAATCAGCTTTAATAGAGAACAGAAAGGAAATAGGAAGAAAGTCTTGACTCACTCGATTACCGATGGTTGATCCAAGCTTGATCTTCTTCCTCTCCTCTTCTCTCCAAAGCTTCCAGGGATGCACCTCCTTCACTTGCAAAGAGAAAATTCTCCAAGTACAATCTTATACATGTATATACGAGAGGTTAGATAAACAATATATCCAGTACATAATCAAATATATTCATTAACCTTAATACATGAAAGAGACTCAACACAATGTAAGAAGAAGAAGTCTCTTTATTAACAATCAGTGAATGACATAAGAGTACAACCTAGCTTCTGAGACAAGGACTCCTCTACAACCAAAGGACTCTGAGTTCTACTGCTCCAAGACTTCTGAAGATATACCACCAGCATAACTTTGCTCTCCAAACTTGATTGATTAATGCCCTCCCCAAGGCCTCTATTTATACTTTGGGAAATAGAGTGGTTTTGAAGGTTGACGAGGTTAAAACAGTTAGGATAGTTAATGATTAGGGCCCAACTAATATCCATTAATCATTATTTATATTTTTAACGTGGAATCAAGATGTACATGACTATTGATATAGGCAACCCACGTATGACATGTGAGTTACTTAAAGGAAACCTGCGTACGCTGATGTACGCGGGTTGCAATGTAGATAGTCGCATATAGTACGCGAGTTGTCAATGGAAATAGTCATGTACTTATGCGAGTTGTAATGAGGATAGTCGTATATGCAACTCAACACTTAGAAAAATAATATGGCAAGTTGGTTCAAGGGTAAATGCATCCTAAGTCATGCCCATCTAGAGTGTTCTAGAAAAATTCAATCCTAAGATGTCCTTTTGTGTACCAACATAAGGAATGTTGGAACTCGGACGGAGAAGAGCCATTTGGGTTGATAACAGATGCCCCCTAATGTATGAGGTCAGAGGGAAATGATGGCTGAAATACATTATAATCATTATCTTGGAGAACTTGGAAGTCTAATGGAGCAGAGGTAGTACCTGAAACAAATACATAATAATGTCATTTACAAATTCATATCTGAGGATGCTATGTTCAATATACTGGAACACTAGCTCCTTTACAATATTTGAGTACATCATATAGTACAGGTACAAGACCACGTATATTAAAAAGGTGGATCAAAGCCATGATATACAATAATGATGAGTCTTCAAAGATCTGGAAGCTATGTAAGTGACCACAACATAATCATGTGAAACTTAGTCCATAGATATGAACCTAAGGTCTTTGTCAAAAACCTCAAAGAACCAGTACAATCCAAGCCATGTGAATAGATGTTATTAAAGTTGAACATGGATAGGATTCAACATATTGTCAACCAATAGGTGATAATCGACAATTGAAGCAAAGGAATTCACCAATAATGAAAGTGAATCCTAAGGTACGATTGTCAAAAACTCTAGGTCTTAGTCATCAGGAAGTGCTGATGCGGAACCATACTGTGATGATGAAGGAAATATATCCTCCAACGGATCACAAGAGTTACTAGGAACTGGGCAAAGGATGGGAAACATAAGTAATAACAGATAAGACAATGATGGAATCAGGGTATAAATCAGATATAGGGTTAATTCCTTGAACAATGAGCATGACATAGAGATGACCCAAGGAAGCTTTTAACTTTGCAGATAGTACAACTAGACTTATCTATCATGTAGGAGACATGATCAGATTCCCCAGGTAGAACTAACAAGAGGAGGAATAAGAAACTTGAAGTAATAGCTGGACTGAAAGTGAATACTGAGACATGTGTATCAAAAAAGACAAAGACTGCTATGTTCAAGGAAGACATGCTGCCACCAACTGGGAACCAAAAGAAAACTTCTTCCTTATCTTCCCTGTTAAATTTTAACGAGTCTAGAAAAGTCAACTCAAGTCTCTCTTCATTTTTTGACAAGCTTGAAGAGAAGAGGGAATAATGCTTGATAGTGTCACTCATTCGTGGATTTTATGATCCCGAACTAATACATACTCACTTGGTGTTTTCATGTTTAGAGAGTCTGAAAACTCCGAAGAAGACTCCAGGGGGGTCCTTTTTCATCCAATTTAGTCTGTTGAGGCCAAAAAAGTATAAAACATACCACAGAAGAACTCTCTTAACTATCGTAGAAGAAAAGGTGAACCTTTTTCATACTTAGTCAGGGAGGTCTGAAAAAGGTTAAATTACCACCTACCCAATGCTCCTTCAAGAGCAGCATATAGCTTGAGTTTTTCGAGTGTGAAGGAAAGCAAGATCACTCGAAAAGATCCATTTGATTATGAGAAATGGGACTTACAACAATAAACTCAATGCTTTGTTCTTGGTGTTTAATGAGCATGACAAAGACATGAATTACACTCAGAATCTTTTTCATGTTTAGGTCCAGAGCACAAAAAAGAGAAAACTGAGCTCATACCAGGTGTTCCTTTTCAGTAAATTTAGTCCTTCAGGTACAGAAAAGTGATAAACCTATACCTGAGAATACTCTTCTCAATTCTGTAGAAAAGAGAGTGATCCTTTCTCGTATTATTCCACATAGTCCGAGAAAGAGATAACCTACCACCAATGTGGATGCCTATTCATGTATTCTTAATGAGATTGAATAGATAAGTTTACTTGGCAGTCAAGTCTATTTTGAGGAGTTAGACCTGGGCCTAAAGAAACTCCATAAGGGTGGGGAGTATTATAAAGGTATAGCTTGTAAAAAGAGACCAAAATGAGGCTCAATTTGGCGTGAAAAATAGCTAAGAAGACTCCTTTGAACCTATGACAATTGCAACATGAGTATCGAAAGACAATAAGTAGGTTCTAAATGAGGATACTCATGGGAGGAAAGTCCTATCCACGGGAGAACAATGGTATAAATGAGGAACTAATGGTTAAAGATACCATAGTCCATGGTCGAAGTGTAAATGCTAGGATTAAGATGGATTAGGTATAAATGTAGAAAGCATGTGAAATGACCAAAAAACCATCCTATATGAGCAAAAAAACAACTTTAAGCAACCATAAACTTGTCACATGGAAGAAAAGATATGGCATTAGTTTTAAAAAATATGAACTATAGGGAAAAAACCCACTTTGAAAATAAATTTTCTATAAATAGTTCAAAATATGAATAAAAAAATCACCATTTGATTTTTATCCAAAATAGACAAGTTTTACCTCTACCTTTGATTGTTCAGTGTGGACGACTCGGTGTACAATTCTGAAAACCGCAAGTGCCAGGTAAAAATACACTCCATGCTCTTTCATTTGATCCAAGTAAATTTCAATTTTGGGCCCAAATTTTATATTTTCCAATGCTCTCAAAGCATGAACGTTGTGTATGCGGGTATGGTATATCAACAGTTGTGTACACACATTTTGTACGCGAGTTTCCCGAAGGAAAGTCGCATACAGTACGTGACTTGTCTAAAGGATAGTTCCATACACTGCGTGAGGTAGAGAAAGATTATATATGGTCAAAAAATCAATTTTTCATATGAATCTAATGGTTTGAAATTGCTTGTTTATTAGATTGAAAAATGGTGCTTAAGTGGAGGGAGAGGGAACATGAAGACATGGACCAAGAAGCTCTACAAGATGCCCCCACGGTAAATGTTTTACTGCAGAGTGGGTTATTGAAATTCTTTTGTACCTTACCTATGCGGTCAAAAGTCCACCTATTAGAGTTTTTGATAAACTATTGGGATCACTATCTTAGCATGTTTGACCTTCAAGATGAGTTTCTAGAGGTTACTTCGGAAGATATCTATTTTATTTCCGGTTTATCACAACAAGGAGCTCCGGTGAACTTGGAAGGTACTGACAGAGGTGGTAAATTTCTAAGTGTACAGAACTACATAGACATATACTATGATCCTGGCACTCAAAAGAGGGGTAGCTGCATCCATATTGTTCACCTTCACAAATTTCCCTTACAGGTATTGGTGAGCACTATAGTGAGGGTTGTAGGGTCATCATCACTTCACCTTGCAACTCGAAACCAAATGAGACTAGCAGTGGACTGTATATAGGGAGCTCTATATGACTCGTGTTAGGGAGTGATCTCGATAATGAGGAAACGGCTCTCTGACTGCAAAAGAGGCAGGCAGAATATTTTTGGTTATTCCAGCATGTTGGTAGCCTTTTTGTTTGAGAGGGTGCCAGGTTTGAGTCCTGCAATACCATTTCCAGTTCGTTCTCCCCATCATCCTAGACTGAGTAGGTGGGGAGAGATATTCCTCCGCCAGGGAGGTGGTGGATCGGTCCAGAGTGTATATGACGACAACTTCTATTTTTGGTGGGAGCGATAGTTACCATCCTTAGAGAATTTTCCATATGCTGGGTTAGATTTGTGAGGTGATACTGACCTTGTCCTCCCTCCTAGAGGAGCATGGGGAGAGTCAGGTATTTTTATTTTCAAAATTTTCAAAATTTTATGAATTTTAATTATAAAAATATATACATATGTATAAGATTTTTAATCCTTTTAAAATGTCAAAATGTAGATATTGGACCAGTTTTCCCTACTGGGAATCCACACATGTATGTGCATCCTGTGTTGGGAGAGGACCAGGGTTTGATTAGAGTTCTTGAGGGAAAGCTGGCCAGGCTTACCCAGAGAGTACCAACCTTACGCATTGATCATATCCCCGCCGTCATACAGGAGCTAGTGGTTGGTATACCACTTGTCTGGATATGACTTTTGAGGCACATAGAGAGAGCAGTACTTGTGTATATTGATGCTGTTGAGGATGCTAAAGCTGAGGAGGTTGAAGAAGCTCAAGAGCGGGGTGATCAGGGTGATCAGGGGGACCAGGGTGGTCCAAGTGACCAGGGTGGTCAAGCTTAGACTTAGGAGAATTTTATGGACTTTGATCCATGTTTTGTATATTATACAGTTATGACTGGATCTGAGGATCAGAAACTCGACCTATCTATATGGATAGATATTCACACACACACACACACACACACACACACACACACACACACACACACACACACACACACATATATATATTTATTTATTTATTTTCTAGTTTATTTACAAATTTTTTATTATGTGTCTGTTGTATATTTTTTTATGCAAAATGTGTTAAATGCCAATCCAAGATATAATTAGCATATGCATCAATAAATGAATTTTGATTTCTTGGAATATGATTGAATATAATAAACTCAAAATTTCTTTCCAATGACCTAACTTGCATAAACTGACGTAGTAGAATAGGGTTTCGTAGTTGATAAGCTCGATTGAGCTGGGAAACCACCAGTTGAGAGTCAAGTCATAATTCCAACTGAGTGATACCACGTGACAAAGCATCCCATAAAATCTCAATGAAAGCCATGTATTTAGCCACATTATTGGTAGCAGGACCTAAGCAAGCGCCTCTTGAGGCAACTAACTGTCCTGAGGGCAAGTAAATGACCCATGCGGCTGAAGCCAAATTACAAGTGTGGCGACTAGCGCCATCGGTGAAACCTATGAACCACTCAAAAGACATCTGTAAAAACCAGCAGATGGTATAAAAAACACAAACCGATGAACTATTATACATAAAAATACATACAATAAAATACAGGAAAAAGTGCTAAGCCTAAGCATAGTACTTTTTCAAGTAGAGCCTATTTCTAGGCTTAGGCAACTTATACCCTTCGAAATAAGTCAATTCATATGCACCCTTCTTCAACACCTTTGACACGACATAAGGTCCCAACCACATAGACCTAAACTTTCCTGCCCCCAGGGGTTCTTTGTCTTGATCCCAGAGCAAGACAAGCTCCTCTTCAGAAAATTTTTGAGGCTTGACCGATTTATCGTATTGGATTTTTACCCTATTTTTATGAGCTTTGTTTGCTGTCAGTGCATATCAGAACTACTCATATATATGTTCTAAATGTAATAAATGTTCTTCCAGCTCATTCGTATCAGGTAACAGATGAATAACAATTTTTAAGGATGGGATTTCGCATTCGATCGGGGTAACTGCTTCCACTCCATGAACGAGTTGGAAAGGAGAAAACCTTGTAGTAGTTTTCACATTGGTCCAATATGCCCAAAGTGCAGGATAAAGCATGATGTGCCAGTTGGAATGGGATGCATTAATAGTACGTTCGAGAATAGTCTTCAAAGTTTTATTGACATTCTCGACTTGACCGTTTTCTTGAGGATAGAATGAAGATGAATGTTCTTGTCTAAATCCTAACATAATGGTCAGTTCAATAATCATACTATTTTGGAAATGACTGCCATGGTCAGTGAAAATAACTTTAGGGATACCGAATCGTGCGATAATTTCATTGAAAATGAAAAAAGCTACAGTTTCCCTGTTAGCTTTAAAGGTGGGCATTGCCTCTGCCCATTTCGTGAAATAATCTACAGTGACAATGATATGTTTGTTCCCCCCAGCTGAGACTGGGTTTCACGTCATGTAATCTATCCCCCACTTCATGAAGGGGCCCACTGAGATGACAGGAAATAACAGAGCAGGATGCAACCGCATCTTTCTGGTGTAAAGCTGACAAGGATGACAGCGCTTCACAGCTTCCACACAATATTTAAAGATCGTGGGCTAGAAATAACTGACACATAAGATCTTTTGGGCCATTTCTAACCCAGATAAATGACCCCCACATGCTCCACTAGGGAATAATTTAAGACAATATATTCTTCTTCGTGGGTAAGACATCGATGCAAAATGGAATCTACCCCCCTACGATAGAAAGTATATCCAATAATGAGGTAGTTCTTGGCATGTATGCGTAGTTTACACCATTCTTCCCATGAGAAGGATGCAGGGTACTTCAAAGTTTGGATATAGATAATTATATCTCTATACCAGGGGTTAGAGGTGGAATAAAAAAGATATGCTCATCTGGGAATGAGTCTTCTTCAATGGCTACATCTTCCTCTACTAGAAATTCTGCAATGAGCTCAGAAAAAAATAAGGATTTTTTGGATTTGGCGGATTGAAAGTCTAAGTCAAACTCTTGAAGAATGACTATCCATTTGTTGAATTTTCCTCCAACTATCCATTGAGACAACACATATTGAAAAGGATTAACATCCGCCACTACCGTTGTGGTCCTCAATAAGATGTAGTGACGCAACCTCTGAACAACATACACAGTTGCTAAGGCCAACTTCTCGACGTGGGAATACCTAAGTTTAGGTCCGGCTAAAGCACGCTTGAGATAGTAGATGACATTCTCTTGGAGCTTATCATCCTCCTGGACTAGTACTACCCCTATGGTCGACTCAGATGCAGCCAGATACAATATAAAATCCCTAGAGTAGTCTGGCGGACGTAATAATGGTGACGACAACAAAGCTTTTTTTAATGCCTCGAATGTGAGTTGTGCAATTTCATCCCATACAAATGGGGTGTCCTATTTAAACAAGCGCATGAAACCTTTAGTAATATTATCATCATTTACAATAAAACGTCGAAGGAAATTGGACTTCCACTATAGGCTCTAAAGCTGCCTGATAGAATGAGGAGGAGGTAGATTTACGATGGCCTCAACTTTCAAAGGATCCACCTTAATTCCTTTGTTGGAAACAATGAATCCGAGTAGTCTCTCTGAATCGACACAGAAAATGCACTTATGGGGATTCAAGTGAATTTTGTAGTATCTGCATCGTTCAAAAATCAAACGCAAGTGATCTGGGTGATTGATCCTCTTACGAGAATGTACTGGTAGATCATCAAGGTAGGGTTTGATAATGGCTTTAATGTCATGAAAGGAAAAATTCATTGCCCCCTGAAAGGTTGCCCCAACATTTTTCAATCCAAAGGGCATTTTCTTGTACACAAAGGTACCCCAAGGACAAATAAAAGCTGTTTTATGTTGGTATTCTGGTTTAATTTGGATTTGATTATATCCGGAGAAACCATCCATAAATGAAAAGACTTCACTTCCCGTGCAAGCATCAATAATTTGATTTATAAATGGCATGGGGTAGTTGTCCTTAGGACAGGCTTTGTTTAGATCTCAAAAGTCAGTACAAATGCGTATAGTCCCTTGCTTTTTGTCAACAGGAATAGGGTTGGATACCCATTCTGTCAAAGCTATGGGATAAATGAAACCGGATTTCAACAGTTTCTCAACTTCATCCTTCACTTCTGCCGCTTTACGTGGGTTGACAGGTCTCAAGTTTTGTCAAATGGGTCTAGCGTCAGGGTATGTTCGAATTTCATGCTCGATTATTGATGGATCAATGCCTGGAATCTCCTCATATGACCAAGAAAAAATGTCACAGAGTTCCTTAAACAAGGCCGTATAGATCGTAATCTCCTTCGAAGAGCAGTTTGCATCAATGTGTACATTTTCCACAACGTTTCGATTTACAAAGATGTTGATAGGAATTGTAGCAGAAATGTTTGCCATATTCCCCTCAGCAAATATTCCTTCCCTTGGTAAGGGATTAATAGGCATATCAACATCGCCTTCCAGTCTCATATGGAACTCCTGGTTCTCTATCCTACTTAACTCTGGAAGAAAATAGGATCGATGGTGAAGATCTTCGCAGATATTATCTCATTTGCACATTGCTTCTAGAATGGCTTCATCTAAAGGTAAAACCATATCTAAGAAATCTCTAGAATGCAAAGAGTTCTCTACCCAAGAAGGAAAATAGGCTTCTTTCGGTTCCTATGAGACTGTGAGAGGGACCAGAATGGAATCAACAATGGTATGGATGATAGCTTGATAAGCCACTTCCACTACCGATAAGGGCACTTCAGGTTCATGGTGGGAAGGAAGAACCCAAGGATCAGTTCTATCAACAACCGTTGCTATGGACTTCCCCACACTAGTAGAACCTATATAATTATTCTAAGCTGGAAAATCAAATGTGCCCATCAATGATGCATACATTCCAGCTGCTAATCTCTTTGAAGTAAGTCTAACCTGATCAACCAATGGTATGGTGGACTCGTTGGTTTCCATGTGGCCTTTTCGAGTAAAACGGAGTTGGTCTACAGTAACCAACTTCCCTTCATGTGGAAACACTACCACCCAAAAAATGGTCGATGCAATAGATGACATGGCGTAAGTCCAACTTCTCCCCAAGAGCAAGTTATAATCCACAGGTTCATTAATCACCTCTACCTCAACAGACATCGCTTTCCCTGCCAAGTTAATTTCGAAAGCTGATACGATACCATGTGGACGGAATGACCTTTTGTCAAAAGCAGTAAGTAGGGTGTTTGATGGAACCAGCTCTGGGGATCCAAGATATTTCCAACAAGACAGGGACATAACACATGTAGAAGCACCCTCATCGACAACTACCCTTCCAATGGTCTTTCCACCATGGATGACATCTATCGATAAGGCTACATGATATGGCAGGAGAATTTCAACATCACACAAATTAAATTTCGCCATGAGACTCGATGAGTCCATACTGCCTAAGGCTTCTAAGAGTGCATCCCGCTGGGAAGGACAACTCTGTAACAACTCTAAAGCCGACATTGCACAAGGATTTTGGGCTAAGTCTTCAACTACAGAGTAGTTGGCTGTAGCCCTAGCATTAGGATTATGCAAGGTTTTCTTAAAGACACCTTTAGGTATCTTGGGCATGATTTTGATAGGTTACTCAATCGTGAGAGGGTTAGAAGTTTCACCTATTGACTTACCCTTCTCTGAGGTCTCTTTTTCATAGTTCTTGTTCCTGGTCTATAGTAAAGTCTTGGATTGAACCATGTTGATATAATTGGGGTCAAGAGCATTTGGGGCGCCCCCTGCTACATTTGAAGCTGAAGCAGAAATCTGTCCTTGGGGAAAAGGATCCTTTAGGACAGTTGGTTGTTGGCATTTTAACAGCTTCTGAGCTTGTTCCATAAGGGGACATAGATGGGTCAGGTGATCTTCATGGCACAACTTACATGGGAATTTCAAATTCTTCTTTTCTTTCTTGCCCCCATCATCATTATTTGTGGGTTTTTGCTTGTTTTGGTTTCCCTCACCCTTTTTTCCCCTCTTATTTTTCCCACCAGGCTGTTGATTGCCCTTCTGAGAGGTTTGTGCAAAAACATTTTCTTTTTGAGGTGAGGGGGTAGCCTTTGCTGCCTCCACCATAGAATTTTTGACGAATATTTGATGGAGCTATTTAACCAAAGATTCTATAGTGGGATAATTCATAGAACCAACCACACCATCGGCATGGGGTCCAGGATTAGGTTCCTCTACATTGTGCATTGGCCTCGGTGCCTCAGGGATAATCTCATATAAGATCCTAGACTGAGAATATATCAAATCTAGTTGCTAGGCCTTGAGGATAGCTTCTTCCTCATTCATCACTCCCGAAGTCGATACATCCTTAGATATATGTGGCAATAGGGATTTAAGGAACCATTCTAATAAGAACTCGGGAGGAATAGTGGCTTTGATAAGGCTCTTCCATCTTCTCCACTCTTGGATGTGATCCAAAATATGAGTGGCCTTGTCCTGCCGGAAGGTAGAAAACAAGTCTATCCTAAAATCATATCGGACAGGAAGCTAGAAGTGACTAAGGAATGCATTAGCCAAGTCCCAAAAACTGCTAAACGAAGCAGAAGGCAATTCAATATACCATTTTGCTGCAATACTGGTTAAGGTTCTTTGGAACAGCCTCAATCAAATTGAATCCTCGTTCAGTGAATTGGAAGAGCACCATAAATGGAAAGTGGTGGCATGAGCTCCATTATCATCACCAACTTTGCCTTCGAATTTTGGGACATCCGAGAGTAGCTTGGTAGGTACAGGTGGCCAGGAGGGGTCATGTCTCACCGGGTCATTCATTAGTTTCGACAAATCTGGAAAATTTAACGTTGCGGGAAAGGGAGCTTTGGTCTAACTGGAGCACTAAAAGTACCATCTTGGGGATTAGAGGGACTTGCCCCCATATTCCCATATGTGAAGGTGGGGTTGCCCCTTGCTACCGGTTGTGAAGTGGGTGGGCTGCTTTGGAAAGGATTCCATCCATAAGCCAGTGGATTGTTTATGTGCAGTGCAGTAAAAGAGGTTTTAGCTTCCTTAGTCGAAGCTGGGGTTCAGAATACAGGAGCAGGTATCCCTCCACTCAAAATAAAAAAAGGAGAGCTCATGAATAGAGATGAAACTAGAGTTTGAAAACCTTGACCATAAGGATTAGGGTTTCCAAACTACACCCCTACATATGAGGGTGTTCGGCCTACGTATGGAGTGGATGGGGGAATGTGCCCCCCATTCCAAGGAAAACCTTGGACAAAATTTGAGGATCCTATAGGACCACTCTGGGCAGTGTGTGTGAAGGAATTAAGAACTGTAGCTACACTAGGAATCCCAGTGACCATACCACCAGAAGCACCTGCTAAACTTGTGGGAGTCGGTGGTTGAACCACTCAACTAGCTGGAGTTAACAGTGTAGTAGGTAAACTTGTTCTAGGGGCACCTACCAGGGGAGGTAGCACCCCTTTAGCTGAAGCGACTGAGGTGGAAGTAGAAGAACTTTCTCCTGTAGTGGACATTATTCTTCCCAAAGGGATACTAATCACGGGTGGATTGAAAGGACAAACCTAAATGATCACCGGATCATTTAAGTCAGTTAGAGGTGAATTAAAATTCCTTGCAAACTCGTCATCCTATAAGTATTCTATCTCAACTGTGTTTAAATTAAAATGGTTTTCCCTAAGTTCTAGTTCACTCGAAACTTCACTAACTCCTATCGGTTCGAAAGAACCGTCTGTGTCCAATCTCTGCCTTTGAGGGGAGGGTGGAGGTTCCAATGTGATAAGCGGAGGAAGGTTTTGCAACCTTCATGACATTTTGATAGATTGGTCCTCCACGATTGTAAATTTGACTCTTCACACCCTAAGGTCAGCTAAAAGCACAGACAAGCCATAGAGCAATCACTACAAAAATTTCCTAAAGTATCAACAATCACAAGGGGTATAAGATATGCTTTCCTAAAGAAAGCTGAGAGATAGTTTCTTGGCGTCCTTAAAGAGGTTCTTAGGCACAAGCAGAGGAATCACCCACCACCCTCCTACACTTTCAACAAGGGTTACCTTCCAATCCTATCCAAGGTGAACCAGAAATAGCTTTCTGGTTTACCTGTGTATAAACCCTAGATGTCCAAGAGATTAGAGGCTACCTTAACTATATCAACAGTCTAGGGGGACAGTCGCAAGACTGATTTGTATGCATGGGTAGGGTAGCAAAGCCTAAAAATCTGTCTAGGAAAGATCCCCAAATGCATAAAAATGTTGGTCTATGTTTTGACAAGGAATCAGAGGGTTATCTCCTCAGTCCAATGTCTCCACGCGGCCTCGTGCTTAACTTCCGTTTGAGAGGATCTTCCCAGATACTATCAAAACAGAGAAGGATTTACCTATCGATTGGCCAACTACATCTGAATTTAAGTACTTATGGGGAGTTTACACTTCCTATCCCACAAGTCTAGCCTAAGGTAGTAGGTATATGACCCTATAAAACAAAAACTTACTAATAAATTTTAAATGATAGCGTTCATTTTAAGGTTTGTTCTTAATCAGAGGGTAAGTGGCGTGAATGACTATGATATTATAGACTCGATGAGAAAAGTAAAACAGGTGTATAAATGAATTCCAAAGCAAATTATCACTACTTAAAGCAAGCTTCTTTTTCTTTTTTGTAAATATGAACTAATGAAAATGCAACTAGGAAAGAGAAAGATAAGACTTATTTTTGTAATTTTTGAGATTTTATTTAAAAACTGAAAGTAAAAATACCATATGCAATTCAAATGCAAATGTTTCCAATGCTTTTCTTTTCACTTTTCAAATTCTTCAAAAATTACTATGCACCTAAATGCACAAATTCTTGAGTATGCTTGAATAATCAAACTATATAAAGTAAGCAACATGAAGTATAGCAGACTTATAAGAACCAAAGATCAACCACCTAAGGAAGAAACTTGGAAAACACCTAGCTTGGGAAGACACAATGAATGAAATCCACTGAAATCAATAAAAGGCAAGTGACAAGCCAACACTACTTGGAAATAGCATGAGATACACGGTATCTAGAACCCTGATCATAGATTTAGACACACAGCACTTGGACCTATCACCCAATAGGAAAATACACCTCAAATTGCTAAAAATAAAGAAAATCCAACCAACAAAAACTCAAGGGCCTACTGAAAAGCAAGAAGTATGGTTAACAAGGATTTCAAACCTACAGTGAAATACTAGTACTAGAAGACCAAAAAGCAAGACAAAATCGAAAAAAAGGACAGGGACAATAAACCCTACCCAAAAATTTTGTTGCTAAGGTATGTATGCGACTGTCTAGTTGAGCAACCCATGTACTGTATACGACTATTCAATACAAAAACCCACGTATACAGGCCTCTGTATGCGACTATGTAGCATAGCAACTCGTGTACAGGAGTAAAATTTTTCAAAAAAAGAAAAATTATAAAGGTCTCTAAAACACTACTGTAAGTCCAAACCAAGACATAAAACTACACACTAAATCAAAGCAAAGACTGGGCAAGGATCTACAGGACTAACCCACGGTAGGCTGGACTCCCCAGCAGAGTCGCCAGTTCTGTTGTTCAGGATTAAACACCCTTGTAACCTAGGGTCTAGGGTTACCAACTTACTACTAACCTTGCAGACAATCAGCTTTAATAGAGAACATAAAGGAAATGGGAAGAAGGTCTTGACTTACCTGATTACCAACAGTTGATCCAAGCTTGATTTTCTTCTGCTCCTCTTCTCTCCAAAGATTCCAGGGATGCACCTCCTTCACCTGCAAAGAGAAAATTCTCCAAGTAAAATATTATACATGTATATATGAGAGGTTAGATAAACAATATATCCAATACATAATAAAATATATTCAGTAACCATAATACATGAAAGAGACTCAACAGAATGTTGGAAGAAGAATTCTCTTTATTAATAATCAGTGAATGAGATAAGAGTACAACCCACCTTCTAAGACAAGGACTCCTCTACAACCAAAGGAATCTGAGTTATGCTGCTCTAATACTTCTAAATATATACCACTAGCATAACTTTGCTCTCCAAATTTGATTGATTAATTCCCTCCGCATGGCCTCTATTTATACTTTGGGAAATAGAGTGGTTTCGAAGGTTGAGGAGGTTGAAACGGTTAGGATAGTTAATGATTAGGGCCCAAATAATATCCATTAATCATTATTTATATTTTTAATGTTGAATCAAGATGTACACGACTATTGATATTGCAAACCCGTGTATGACACATGGATTGCTTAAAGGAAACCTGCGTACGCTGATGTACACGGGTTACAATGTAGATAGTCACGTACAGTATGCGAGTTGTCAATGGAAATAGTCACCTACGTACATGGTTGCAATGAGGATAGTCACATACACAAATCAACAATTAGAAAAATAATATGGCAAGCTAGTTCAAGGGTAAATGCATCCCAAGTCATGCCCATCTATATTGTTCTAGTAAACTTCAATCCTAAGATGTCCTTTTGTGTACCAACATAAGGAATGTCAGCACTCGAACCGAGAAGTGCCATTTGGGTTGATAAAAATTGGGCTCTTCCTTAGTTTCCATGGTAACCCTGTAGAGACCTTTCTCTCTCAACAATATCTCCATCTCATCTTTACACTCGAATAAATTGAATGGAGTCAAGATGATCTTCTGTGATTGGTCCATAGCTCAGCAACTGTGCCCTCCAGTCAGCATAATGTGATCCTAGTCAATATGTCAACCTGAAATAGCAATATGGAAGGAGAGAAAGAAATCTAAAAATTCTTCGATACCATGTGGAAATTGGACCCAAGTGATAGAACAATTACACTCACAAAATTGCTAATCAAACATGCAAAATTCACACCAAAGGAGACTGAAATTGGAGCATAACACTAATCTGTATTGAGTAAGTGTACAATATCCAACCTTATGAAGTAATAGGCTGCCAAAATATATAATTATATGAGTGTTTCAAAATCATAAGGATTCTATTCGAAATGGTCAAAAAGAAGGCTTACCAAAAATAGTCAAATCCCCCATAGGTGCATAAAGTTGTTTCCAAATCTATGAAGATGCTCACGAATTTGCTAAGACAAGTGGGAAATATAAAGAGTTATGGAAAGACAACTCATTTATGCTTTTTTTTGGAGAAAAGGATGGAGGATGATGTGGGAAAAAAAACAAGGCAGTTACACCTAGACTAACTTTTCCTTTTGCCTTAAAACTGCTGTAAAGCAAGGAAACTTTCAGAAAAAGCAGAACTACGCTTTAGTAACCAGGAATAAAAGTAGACTTGCTAAAATTGGTTTCCAGGATGTTTCCCAAGTGCTCCATGACCCAGTTTTAGCATGTGTTGACTTCTAGGACATGTGGAAGACAACTAGCATAGAATGGAATCTAGGAATCTAGGTAATAAGACAAAAATGATTAATTAATGTCAAATGTGGGTAACTATGGGTTGATTATTCTAACACTCTTGTTACAAAATTATGCTTAGTTTCATTTATTATGGTAGCTAACATGATAAAATATTTAGCTTTCTAATGTTGTGAACTCAACATCTTCCCTTCAGCATTGTAATAATTCAATGCTTTGTTCTATGTAGTCTAAGAACCTTATGATTTGAAGTGCGGCATTGGGAATTATTATATATATACTAATGTTGTCTCAAATTATCTTTCACACTTTCTCAATTCACATTGCAAATTTGCGGTGGGTTACATTTATTGTGGTGGATGGCATGGAAAAATGTTTATCTTTCCAGTTTTGTCAAATCGATAGTTTTTTCTTCACAGTTGCAAGATTTCAGTGCTTCGTTCTATGCAATGTAGGAGCCTTGGAAACTGAAGCATGATATTAGGAAATTATCTATATATATATTCAAATCCTATAGGTACCTTCTCAGACAAGGATTTATAGTCATTAAAAAATGAAGAAATGAAATGAAGCTCCCTTTTAGAAAAGGAAGAGCAACATTGGTGCACAAAAAGCAGATCCCTATGGCTTGCACCAGGAGATAAAAACACAAAGTATTTCCATAGGTTCACCTCTCATCGAAAAAACATAAACAAAATTTCAGAAACAAAATGATTAGGAGGGAAACATCGCTCAGAAATTCTAGGACAAAGCTAAGGCAACGACAAAACACTTCCAACCTATATTCACAGCCCCAAACGGATGCTTGATCTCGAAAATACTATAGTTACTAACTATTTTCCCTCGTCTAATAACACAATAAATGAACAAATCTGTATTAGAATAAATCACAGAGGAAGAGATTTTGAAGGTTTTACATTCCTTCCAAAAAGGGAATTATCCAGGTCCGGATGGTTTTAATATGGACTTCGTTCTTGGATTCTATGACCTACTGAAACTAGACATCCTGAAGGTAGTTAGAGAGTCATAGAGCTCCGGGAAATTTTTAGGAGCAATGAACGTGACTTTTATCATACTTATTCCAAAAAATAAGAAGAGAGAGACTTTTGATGACTTCAGAACTATTTCATGTTGTAACATGATTTACAAAATTATTGCCAAGACCATTACTTTTAGCTTGAAACCTAGTTTAAGTACAGTAATCTCATATGATCAATTTGGGTTTTTCTTTAACAAACAGATACAAGATGCAGTATCCTTGGCCCAGGAAGCCATTCATTCCATCAAAAAGGAAAAATAGTCATCCTTTTCCGTCAAAATTGATCGTTCTAAAGCATATAACATAGTAAAATAGACATTCATACATATGCTCCTAATAAAAATAGGCATGCCAATGAAAATGGTTGACTGGAGAATGGCTGCATACAATCCACCTCTTTCACGGCACTAATCAATGGTCCCCCCTCCCATTGTTTTCAACCAACTAGGGAACTAAGAGAAGGTTTCCCCCTCTCACCATTTCTCTTTCTCCTAGTAGCGGAGGCTCTAAGCTGAATCATCCACAAAGCGAAGGAGGATAGAAATATGAAGGGAGTCAAGATTTCAAGAATGGTCGAAATCACACATGTATTATTCATAGATGATGTGCTACTAATGGGGGATGGATCTCTTTTCAACTTTTAGAACCTGGCAAATATTTTGGATAAATATCAAAAGGCCACTGGAATGGTTGTCAACACAGACAAATCTAAACTGAATTTTAACAATATCCCTAAGGAAATCCTCAACAGAGCAAAGGAGATGCTACTATAACACCCCGATTTTGACCCCGTTTGCATTTAAATAAAATGATATAAATAATCGTGGTGTTTTGACCCACCATTGATTTAGTATTTATGTTTCAACAATTAAAGTTGTCCGATGGTATGTTTTTATGCTAGTTGAACATTATGTTAAAATTGCAATTTTAATTAAAACCCTTATGTCAACGCAATTAAATGAGATGGGGGCATGATTTTTCCTCAGGATGAGGGAGTGGGGGATTGGAAGAGTGGGGAAATTCGAATTGGGCAGAGCCCCACTTTGAGAAAAATGTTTTTTGAATTTCTTGGGAAAAAAAACACCAAAAACAACCACCTTTCCCTCATGCGACAGCGTTTCATCTTCCCTCACAAATTGGAATGAATAAAACATTTTTGGAAAACCAATTCAGCATTCACGTAGCAGCAAGCAAGGAAAACCATTCTGAGTTTGAACCTTTGAGTATTTTATCCTATCCGACGATCTAAATCCTTCATGTTTTTGGTTTTTGTGTTATGATTTTTCCCCTATTCGGCAATGTTTTTCTCTCTCACATTTTCCCCTGTCTGTTAGTTTCTTTCCTGAACATGATTGCCCTAAATCTGATTTTGTGTCTTTGATTTGAAAGACCAGAATGTTTTCGTTTTGGCATTTTTGCAGCAATCAGTCTGGCACCAGCAATGTTCATAAATTTGTAAATCTTTGTGTGTGTATGCGATCCTTGGAATCTGCTATGTTTTGATAAATCCCAGGACTGAGATCCCTATGTGTGCATCCACGTTTGGCATTTGAATTGATTAAAGGAATGGAAATAGAGTCTAGACATGCTTGATAAGCCTAGTGTGTGAAATAACCTCACAGACCAATCTAGAAGGTTGGTTTTCTTCCTTGCATGCCCTGAATAGCATTGGAAGGGAAGGCACGGCACGGCTTGAGAGACTGTGTACCAGAGAAGGGAATGCTTCCTTGTGTTGGGTGTGTAATTGTTTAGAAATTAGGCTAGATCCAGTGTGGGTTTTCATAGCTCTGGGGTTGAGCTCACTAGCTTAGTAGTCAGTCTTTCCCACCTCCTTGACAGCCTGATAAACCCAACTGGAAGGATGGATTGGCTGGTAGCCTGATAAACCCATATGTTGGCTTGGTTGTGTCTCATGTGAATTTGGCTAAGTGTAAACCACTACCCGTGTAAGTCTGATAAACCCAATTGTGTTTCCTTGACTGAGTTTTATTGTATCCTTGGATATGGGGAAAGTCTGCTAGTACTGTTCCTTATTCCTTGGGGAAAATTCATGCCCAGCTTGGGGGTGACAGTGCTGCTAAGAGATTAAAGAGCACATTGGTCTATGGTTGGGTGGAACGTTGCAGAGACATAGCTGGTTGCGGGATGAGCTTCTTTCAAAGATAAGTATTTTGGTGTATTTAAGTTCTGCAACTGTATTTGCTTATGAATTATTATGAAATTATCATGAACATGTTGAATGCATGAATTTGTTGAATGAATGATTTGCTTCCACTGTATATATCATGTACATTGTATTATGCATCTGTGTATTTATATGCTTTAAGTTCAATGAATTCTATATATGTATTATGTTCATGGGGCCTTAGATAGCCTGGGTTGATAGATGTTAGTCACATTCTCTCCGCCGAGTAAGGGTTGGGGACGTGACAACTACCATATCCATTGGCCCCATCTCATAAGGATTGAATACCTGGGTTTTACACTAAAACCTAGTGCATATTCTTTCTAGGAATAGACTTGGGTTTACAAAAAAGTAGAAACAATAATATCAAAATGGACCAATCATTATCTGTCTAGAGGTGGACGTTTGGTGCTCTTCAAATAAGTACTCCAGAGTATACCAGTATACTAGGCCTTAATAGCCTACATCTTGAAAGGGATTTTAACAAAGATTAGGAGAAAATGTCTCTCATTCCTATGGATGACAAGGAAGAAAACTCAAGGCATACCATTGGTAAAATTGTCCACATTAATGTTGTCCAAATCAATGGGAGGCTAGGGATTAAAGTATCTAAAGCTATTCTATAGATGTCTTGTCACCAAATCAATCCAGAGGATGGTATAAAATCAGGATTCTATGTGGGGGGAGAGCTATGAGCTCAAAATACTACCCAAATTATTCCATCGAAGAATGGTTCAGACAACCTAATGAATCACAAAAAATGCTTCGATAGAGTGAAAGGACTTTGTATTAGATTTCCCACTGGTCGAGAATTAGGCAGCATGGATGACAGGAAACGAGAGGAAAGTGCGCCTTGGAAGATACCCTTGGGTCGGATTAGGTGAATATTACATGGTCTTAGAACAACTTCTCTCACAAATAGCGGAGAATAAAATCAAATGTTTGGCCGATGCACAACCCCAGTATCATCGGTTAGGAAGAAGAACAGTATGGTAATCTACTCATTCTCTAGGTTTAACAGGATCTGAAGCAATATAATGGAATGGTTACACAACCATACTGAGAAATTGTTTCATACATCTAGAAGATGTAGAGGATGATAGACTCATTTGGTTAAAAAATTAGAGAGATGGAAGCTACATAACTAAGTTGGGTTACAATGTTGCAATGGAGAGAGATCACAATGGCACATAGTGTCAATGTTGGAAGAAAATATGGAAACTCCTAGGCCCACTAAAAACAACATTAACGCTCTGGTTGGAAATGAGCAACAAGTTGTTAACATGGGAAGTATTGTTAAAAAGAGGCTTTCAGGGGCCTGGAATTTGCTTTCTGTGTAAAGCAAAAACTAAGACAACCTCTCACTTATTCTTTTCATGTGCCTATGCAGGAACCCTATGGTAAAATACCATTTCCAAACTTGATTTCACTTCAAAAATGGGACCATACTTGTCGTTAGAGATCATATTCATGAACTCGTGGAACAATGATAGGGTACGTAACCATTGTGCCCTTCTTTCTCTATTGTTTTACACAATATGGGAAACACGGAATAGATCTATTTTTTAAAATAGATGGACACCAATAGAGATAACATCAATGGTTCTAATGCAAAAATTAATGGAACATCAAACGGATCCCAAACCTACACCTCAACGAGTGTTATCCGCTCCAAAAATCAGTAAAACCATCCCCTAGGGATTTTTTGATGGGGCCAGCCAGGGAGACCCGCCTCTAGGAGGAGCAGTGGGTTTCTTTATCTAAATGATAAGGAAAAATCAGAACTCATGTTTGCACCAGGTCAAGCCTCCAACATCAAGGCTGAATTAGTAGCTCTATGGATAGTACTGAGGCTAGTTCTGGATAACAAATTGAAAAACTTACAACTATATGGAGACTCCAAAATGGTTATATACTGGGAAAATGGGAAAATATAGATCAAGGTTCCACACCTCCAACATCTACTAAGAGTAATCAAAGAACAAAAAGGAACCTTTGAATCAATTTCTTTCACACACATATACATGGAATTGAACACAGAAGGTGGAAATCCATCCAAAGCTACACTAGCACTTCATCCTAGGTTAATGGAGGTAAGGGAGTTCAAAGATAAAAATATCAAAAAATCTAGTTTGTTTATAAATGGATGGCCATATATATAGTTTTTTTCAGCGGCATGTATTAAGGAAGAAAGTTGATTTTCCATATGGGATGAGATAAGAGCGTCATAATACTCAAGTTTTTGTAATATATGACCCATGAGGGTATCTCAAACAGTAAAGAAAAACAATTATGAAATTTTTGTGAGATACAATGATCTCGGTAAGACAAGAGAAATTCATTGGATTGTAAATGGTGGTAATCATTTGAAAACAC
>LPNX010564986.1:104122-141923 GCA_001517045.1 Pseudotsuga menziesii | reverse complement strand
ACACACACACACACACACACACACACACACACACATATATATATATATATGGAGTTATATGCATGCTTTTTCTTGTTGCTTTCTTTGTTCTGCAATGGCATAAGGATCACATTTTTTAGAATATGTTATTGTTTTTTATGGGTTGAAAAAAATTGCACCAATGTTGGGATGAAAGAATTGTATCGATAACAACTTTTGGCTTTGTAGTTTTCAATTTGTTCACACAATTTCACATGAAACATGTGGACTATGTTTACTTAGTGCTTTCGTCTTCATATTATTTAACTTAAAGTTGACATCTTCAATAGGGATACTAGACAGTCCTCAACCCATTTCCTACATTGAAAAAAATCGTATTCTATCAATCCAAAAAAAATGTCATTTACCTTTTCCATGGGTTCCATAATTGAAAATACTCATTTTATATCTATCTATAAAAACTATCATTTTCTTTTCCAATGGGTTCCATAATTGGGTTATGGTAATAGCAGGGCCAAGGAAAAAAAATCTTTAGCAAAGTAGAATCTCTTCCCTTTGTTCATTTGCAATATAAAAACCTTTGGGTGTGCACTTGCAACATGAAAATGTACATCTTCCACATCCCATATTTTTAATGTCATCTTCCTCGCATAATGAAAATGATGTATTTCACTTCTACAATAGGGTTGAAATCCTTCAAGGAAAATATGGTTGCATCCCTTGCAAGTACAATTGAAGCTCACTTTCCACCATTATAACACCAAGATTGAAGGTGCCCATAGCAAACCTTGTTGAAATATAAGCTCCGCATCTATTGCACTTTTAAACTCAAAACAAATCCATCCCCTTATTAGGAGATGGAAATGAGGGGTATATCCTAATGGTTTGCTCCAGCCGATCTCCAACCATAACCTTATCAAATTTCCTTTTACCATTTTACTAATGAATCTACCAACTAGGTCTTGAGACATTAAACCTCCCACCTTATCCATTCCCACATCAAGCCCTAACACCATTTTCACCCTTTCATGTCCTATAACTTCCTTAGATTTCCTTGGAATCCAATGGATTGCTTTGCAAAGTGATTAGGTTAATGTCTATTAACGCCTCAACTCGTACATCAAGTTTGTCTTCAGACCTTCCTCACCTAACTTAAAGATTGAGTATTTGGACAACCCTAACAACCGTCATGAGAAAAACAATGATCACTACCCACTTCAATTCCCCCATAAACTGGGGTATACTCCTCCTCCCTAAGTTATCCATTTGGATCAAGTTCTTTACGACCCAAAAAAACATACAAGATGGGACAATTCTTTCTTGGATGCATGTGATGCCTTTCATAATTCCACTAGCTCATCATGAGATCAAAAAATTGCTTCCCAACTGGTGAGGTCATCCTCACTATAGTCCCCTTCATTGAGCCTGAGGTCCATAAAGTTGTATACCTCGAGTTCATCCATGCCAAACTCAAAGAAAATGATTGTGTTAGGTTTAATTGTCCACCTAGTGATACACCCATATTCATATTGAATTTAGAGTTATGCACATAGGAGTAACAATGTTGAGAAAGTTTTGACCTAGTAGTCCTTTTTTTATTAATGCTTGAATGGAATAGGATCCAAGATTCATCTCTACACATCCTTTATCTAACGTTCTTTCATGAGATTTATATGTAGCATCTCCTAAATCATGAAAACCCCAGTATTTAGTAGTTCTTTTTCCAACCAAAACCATTTATATAATCGTACTACCTTCATATATCTTTCTTGCATGTTGGGACACCTTGGGACCTCATGAATTCCTCAATGGCAAGATCTATAATGAATTATCCATAATTCCATTGGGTAGCCAACATAGTATTAGTGGTGTGTCCTTCACATATCATCTTAATACCTGATCTGATCGACCTAATCCGCTAAGATTCCCATTCCACAATAAGAAAACAACTCTTCAATTGACCAATCTAATGGAGTAACTTATTATTATTTCGTAGATATTCTGATGTAACCTAGTGAACATCTCTCCCTTAACAAATAGAGTTGAGTCACAACTTGCATTTAGGGCATCCCTAGCTCTAACCTAGATCACCTCCTCCTCGTGGCATGATTGACTTGTGGTGATTGGTTAAAGTCTATAATTTGCCACCATATCAACATTCACGCCATTTATCTAGTTGAAAAAATTGAACATAATTGACTTCTGTTGGTAGGAGATCGTTGATCCTATCCATTTATAGTGGTCTATTAACTATACTATCAGGATAGAATTGGAAATATTTCTTATTCCTCTTCCTTTGTAGTGATCTATTAGCTTACCTATCCGTTGGATCTCAATACATCATAGTTAGAGGAGAGAGTTGTTGGCATCTCACTTGCAAACTATCATTCATGGAAGCTCCAAATTGTAGAAGAGATCCATTGGTTCTTTCTTCATTCTATTGGCTTTCCTCCAAAGACTCGGGTAACCTCCTAGCTACAAATGTACACTTTCTTATTTTAATCAAAATAAAGTGTAATATATTTCTTCATGTGATTGATTTTTGTTTTTTGCTCTTTTTATTGGGCCCTTCTTGTGCTTAGTTTATTGTAATTCTACCTTGGACTTTTTTCATTCCTCAAATTCGTTTTCCATGTCAAATTTTTATTCCTCAAGATGTACTTATGATTTATTGGATTTTAGGAAGTCTATGTCTTTATGGACCACTAACAAGACATTTCAAGTAATAGATTTCTTTGAATAACGATGATAAATCAACCATCATTCAAGGATATATTCCAATAATTGTTGTCCTCATAACAAATTTACCACTAAATTATGATAAATTTTTCCACCTTCAAATTAATTAAATTTTTTTCCAAACATATATAGCAAGGAAAAAGAAGTTCTGCAACCTATATTGCACTTAAGAACTGACATCACGCGAGCTAAAACCAACTTTTATACATCAAAATGCTCCTTGAGCTAATACCTAACTTCCTAGATTCTAAAAATAGGTTGTTTATTATTTCCTTATTACATCTATCATACCATTTAATAAATTAAACCTATCTAAATATTGAAAAATATTTAATCCCACTTTTAACTCGATCTTTACATATTTTCAACTCGAATATTAGAATGGAAATATTTATTGATGTAGGCTATATTTCATTTTCCAAAATTCTCAACGGTTTTCCATTGATCTCTAGATGGCACATCCAAATTTTCCATTTCTTTAACTAGTACCCTTAGATGCACATGATATACATAGGAAATAGGTGGCATCTTGGCACCAATAATCCCAAATGAATCCACTATCTCAAATTCCATAGCTAACTTTTCAATTATAAATCTTCCTGACAGAGACTGAGTCATATATTTGAACCTCATGTAGTCCAACCTAGCATCAACCAATAAATCTTGATATTCAGACTGATATATCAACTTTCCATCCTCATCCCAAAAAGAAGGTAGACCTTTCTGAAATAGTTCTATGAATAAACCTTTGAAGGACTTCACTACTACAACATCTCATGTACCTTTTCCTGAACACTTTTAATATGATGGTGTTCCCCATTAATATTTTTTTCCCAAGTTATAACTCCTGGGCCTATCCTTAATACACATTATTTTTTATTCTTCTTCAGATAGAGTATAAGAAAATTAATAGTATTATGTGTTGAATATGTAGGTTTCCATCCAAAGTTCTTTCACAGTTGCACAACTTTTCCTTGCCACACTGATTACCACTTCCTTCTTTAATAAAATTTATATAAGGTCTCATTTTTGTAGCTTCTATGATAATCATATCCCAAATAAGATTCCTAGCACCTTGTACTGGCAACTTCCCTATTACTTTATCTTCTAGCTTCTCATTTTTCTCAAGAATCTCTTTATTATTACTTACAAAGAACCTCTTTTCTTCTTCTTTATTTTTAATCATATAAGATAATATTTGATTTTTTTCCTTTAATACTTTTATTTCTTCATCTCTTAAGCTCACTTGTGACATAGCTTGGACTATAGCATCAATTCTTGTTTCTGTAATTAGCTGGCCTGTTTCTACCTGTTTTTTCTTTTCTTTCTCCTCTCTTTCCTTTTCATAAATTAATTGATTCTCATTTAAGACATCAATATTAGAAATAAGTAAATCTCTCTCATTTTCCCAGTGACTCTATTATTCAATAAATTTTAACAGTTTAGCTTTGCTTTCATTCATTTGTTGGGAAATTTTCTTTTTCTTTTTCCAGCACAGTCAATTCAGAAGCCTAAATCAATTGGGTGGATGGAATTTTCAAATTTTTCTTCAATGAATTTATATTGCTTTCTTTCTCAGCTAAGATATTCTTTGTAACTTGTCCTCTATCTGGATCACTATCCATAGTTAGAAGATCACCCTAAAGCTTCTTGACTTGCTGCTAATATGTCTTTTTTTCCACTTTCTCTTGCTTCAATTGAATTTCCAACCTTGATACTGTAGATTGTAACTTGGAAACCTTTAATGTATCCTTCATCAAATATGTGTATATCACTTCCCTAGTTTTCTTGTGCAAGTGAATATTATCAGGTACTAGAATATTTTGTAATTTGATTCTCATTTTTGAAACTCTATTATGGGTAGCCATTGCGAAATTCAATGTGTTTTTCACATGGTCCTTCACAGTGACCAGTGAAATATCCTTATCTAAAATGTCTCTTACCTTATACTAAATATTCAAATTTTTTGTGAATAATGTTTTTTGTCCTGTCCATATCTAGCATACAAGTCACTTCTGAACTTGTACCTATCACTGGACCCACTATACTGTACTTTTGCAAAGCTATATTCCTGAATCTGAAAAAATTGGGCCCTGTACTTTTTCTTTTCTTGCCTCCAACCTCAACCATTTCTCTCTCTGAATCCATATTTGGTATTTTTGCTACTTCATAATATTCATCTTCAATTTCAGTTGCCTTTGACAAACACCTCTTTCTAGTAATCTCTATTTTACTAAGATTTGGTATTATCATTGATGTTGACATAATTTTGGAAGAGGTATTTACTTGTAGGCTCTGTGATTTTTCCACATATTACTGGTATTACATCAAGTTATCCCTTTGAAATAACCTCTCTATCGCTTGATGATCAAATTCTTTGTTTTTGTTTTGTTTCCTCCTCTGTGATATGATATGAAGGGGATCATAATTAATTTTGGTAGCTTTCATGAAATCCATATCATGTAGTAAGACTTCAACTGTTGGGAGATGAGCCTTATTTTTTAGAATGAAAGGACCTACATTTAAAGGAAATTAATCCTAGAGACCTTTCTAAAATCAGAAAGTGCTCATTTTCCACAATAAGATTTTTTCTAATGAATTCCAAAGCAAATATTCTAGGTGTCAAGAATGCAGGAAGAATATATGGTTCATGAACAAAGCCATAAACTCGGATGAATGTATGTTCCTTCAAAAGGAACCAATATCCAATACTTCTATCTGGGGAAACTGTGACATTTCTTCCATCTCAGGCAGTACTCTAGGAAATTTATCTTGAAACATTACTCTGTACACTTCTGACATTATGAGATTCATGTAATTGAAAGTATTATTCTTGATTTCAGAAGTGAATACAATTTCTGGAAATTGAAAATTCTCCTCATTAAATAAACAAAAACATTCTGACCATGTAAGATTGAAATATAAAATTTCTGGTCATGTGGAAATTCACTAACTAAGAAAGAATATTCTCACCTAGGAATTCATCAAATTTAAGGAAACACAACTGACTAGACTTAGACTTAGGTTGATGCATACTAAATCTAAAATAATAGAACTAATAAGACCCATCAAATATATTTATTATTATTATTGAAATATTCATTTTTGGGTGTCGTGAGTACCTTAGAAGTGTGCAATGTGGGTATATGTGTTGGATGTGGAATTAAATTCTGCATCTAACGAGTCTCAAATCTAGAAATCTGGGTAAACCCATAAGGAGATTTGTCGAAAATATAATAAGAAAAAGTAGTTTTTTATTTTTCCCCTCCAAATTTTAGAACTTTTATTTTATTATAACTATTATTTTATTGTTTGAGTCCCATTTTAGACCTCAAAACTCCCCTAATTCTTATCAGTGTCCAACCATAAAAAATGACACAACAGGGATATGACCCACTGGGTTTCTTCATTAAACAAGACAATGTCAAGGGGGAAAAGGATTAGTTTCAACATAAATTCCAGGCTTAAGACTCTTAGAATACAATATTTGTTTTTCTTCAGTCCTAACATGTCTGAATTGTTCAATTAAACTTTCTTTAGCAAAATCTTCCAAGTTTTGGACGAACGACTCGGATACTTATAATGAGTCTCTGACAACCAATGAATTGATAATAAGGATGATTTTAGGGGTGAAATTTATCCCATGGGTGAAATTTAAGGGTTTAGAATTTTCAATGGGCAATTTTTTATATAGAAAGAATTTAATAAAGTTAATATTAATTATCCCACTATTTATTTTAATTGAAAAACATGCAAAAAGTGGTAAGCCCACTGATATTTGGGATGAATAGTAAAGAAAATTGATTTGAGCCCAGTTAAAATTTGGCCTAAAATATCTATTTTCCCCAAATTTATACCCATGGTAGTTTCTAGAATTTATTTATCCCCCCATTTTTAAGGAATGTCCATTTTCAAAATTATTTCACCCCAATTTCCAGTAATGGTCCTTTGCAAATAGTTATTTCTCGCTCGATTTGTGCCACTTACTGTGATGATCACTACATTTTTTGGACCAATGATATAACTTTTGTTAGTTAAGTGTTCATTATATCACTGCAGTATCTTTAAATAGTGCTTCATTATATCACTTTGGGCTCTTTGTCCTCAGACCTCTGCGCTCAAATTAAAACTTCATATTTTTCTTGAACAACCTCCCAAACATTTATAGGATTATGATCATGTCTCAGATTTCATAGTGGATCAAACCGTGACGCTTATCTAAATCCTTTAGATATGTAAGTAGGCCTACCAAGTTAGTTGTATTTTCAAATAGACGTCACAGTGTCACGTGCATAAATAAGATTGAATTGTCGATGGAGATAGAGAAGGAAGAGCTAGTAGACAGGTTGAGTGCATTGTTAGCTACATCCTCAGACAATAACAATACATCTTGAGAAAGATGTTGGACACACCGATTACACTGAGAGAGGGGGTGAATAAGTGTGCACAACTTCTATTAATTTTTCACTTTTATTAACAATCAACAACTTATTCAATATTATGTATTATCACATTATCATTATATCATAAATAATAATTATTATCAGCATCATATCGTCGTCACATCAGAATAATAGCATGAAACACGGGACACAATATTTTACGTGGAAACCCAAGTCCTGAGGGAAAAACCAAGGAATCATTTATAATAGTTTTCCAGAAATAAATTGAAGGAGGAAACAACCCCCTTATTACAATGAATTCAGTTCTCCAACTACAACTGGAAGAAGGATACAACCCCCTGATTTATAGGCTACAACCTGAAGGAAGCTACAACTCCCTAGTTCTCCGACTATAACTGGAAGGAGGTTACAACCCCCTTTCCTTGCCCCATTTTTCCACCCTAATATGAAGATAGAAACTATTGAACCATGAATGCACTGATCCTGTGGACTTTATAATCAACACCTCTACTACACTGCATAATCTGTACCATAATGCACAACCGTTGCCACTACTAGCGACTACTTTTTTACATGTACAATTGATCTATCCAATCAATATGTACTAATCAACCTGCTACTCACATCATCCGACTCAGTCAATATGAGTCTAACCAACTACACACCAAACTTAGTCCACCTTACTCAAACCAACTTCTCATACAACTCATCCAGTCTAAGTCAGACCAAATACACATAAGGAAACCTGTGCCAATCTTGCTCAATTGAACCAACATGTAGCAAGATTCTTGTGTACATGTGCCAAAAAAAACCATATAATGTGTTAATCTAATCAAGTGCTCTGACAATCAACCAACCCTTCTTACTTGTCCTATTTCATCAAGTAAGAGACACATTTGAGCAACCAAGAGACTTCACATATGGTCAACCAAACTTTGTCAAAACACACTCAAATCAATGACACCACAACCAACCTCAATCATAGTCAAGGAATGCTTGGAAGTTAAACATGATAAACCTCAACCAAATAAACTCAACCAAGAAGATAAAAGACTTAACCAACTATTTTAAACTCATTCAATCTCATAAACTCTTAGACAGAAAAGGATTTATCACTCCACTCAAATCAAGTCATCAAAACAAATATCAAGCAAATAGTCACTTACAATACTGTCAAAGGTTTTCATTAACAGTTAA
Organism: Pseudotsuga menziesii; assembly: GCA_001517045.1. Lineage (NCBI taxonomy): Eukaryota > Viridiplantae > Streptophyta > Pinopsida > Pinales > Pinaceae > Pseudotsuga > Pseudotsuga menziesii. The sequence continues at coordinate 133,605 of LPNX010564986.1, read as the reverse complement.
TAACAATCCAGATCCACATAGGTCAAAGACACAATGATAAACACTAGTAAAAATAGTTTTAAAATAAAACACTTAGGTTGATCAAATAAATCACTCACAAGATATTACCGACATGCCAACTTCTCATTCAATACTACACTATACAATATTCAAGATAAACACTAAGATCTATGACAACAATATCCAAGATAATCAACAATATTTATATCAAGATCACACCAAGATATATTCCAAGATAACTATAACCATATCCTCCATAACATATTCAATGAATTCAAATATATATACCAATACATAGGCTCACATACTAAGATCAATGAACTCTATCCATGAGAGACATGTGCCATCACAAGAGAAACCAAGAAGCATGAGCCATACATTTTTGAAGAGAACAAGATTAAAAAATTGTATAAAAACCAAAAGAAACTCTATATAATTGCATTACATATCCCTCATAACACGATTTCCAATGAGCCAAGAATTTTGTAATTCTGATTCTGTATGAGAAAGCTATGTCAATTTTACCGAAGATGCCCAAACATTTCTCTGTCACAAAATTTTGCACTTTTCTCCAAGAGTTGTGAAATTCCTGAGGAAAGTGATGATGAACAAATAAAATGTTTGATATTCTATTTATATATGTTGTGGAGAAAATTTATTACCTTGGGTCGACATGCAATTCAAAATTACAAATAATTAAATTATCTTTTGTTTGGTCGGCTCACCCAAAAAGGTGGGGTACACCAACTTCACAAATTCATATCTCTTCAACCGTAAGGAGTTAGAATATGGTCGACATATAAATGAAAATGAATTGATGAGGACTATCTCCCTATGATGGTTTTATTTCTAAATTCTTGGTCTAATACCCTTAAATTATTCAATATGTCCAAGAAGTCAAATACCCCACACATGAGGGTTCCAAAGACCATACCACCAACTACAAGAGTTTGAAAGTCTTATTCAACATATCAAGGAACATCTGTGGGATATACCTCCATTTATATCCCAATATACATATAACCACAAATAGGACCATACATCACCATGGTTCAAGACCCAATGTTAACTTTTCATATGCTTATCTAAGACATCAGTATTTCATTTCATTTTCATAACAAAAGCATATAAACAGGATCACTGAAAGATATAAGATAAAACTAGCAAGGAGATCAAAGCCTGATCCTCCTCCTTCTCCAGCTACTTCTCTTCTCCACTAATGCGCTACACAAGTGAGAGTGTGTGTCTCAAACTAGGAGCACCACACCTCTATTTATATTCATTCGTTCACTTGACTTAACTCATCCGACATGTAGGCTCGAGTTAATCATGTAGGCTCGAGTTACACATGTAGGCTCAAGTAACCACACTGGGGTGCTAATGACCCACCTTTACAAATAGAGGGGACAACCTCATGACTCTTATTAGTTCTTCCAGTTAGAAGCATCGGGGTACAAGATAATACAAGTGGTTCTCCCAGTAGGACCATCGGGGACCACAAAAGATACATATAGAATATTCTTCGAAGTTACAATATTTCAACACTCCCCCTTAATGAGAAGGGTATTCTACAACAACATCAACAACAACAATAGTAGGAGAGGACATCATCAACATAATCAGGGTAACATATCTATAAATCATTGGAAGCTTTTCAACATCATATAGTCTTCGTCTTCAATATTTGACGACATCAACTCTTTAATCAACATCAGCATCTTTTGACCTTTTGATCAGCAACATCTTCAACACTTTGATCTTTCAATCAGAAACATCTTCAGCAACATCTTCAGTACTTAGACCTTTCTATCAGCAACAACATCTTCAGCACTTTGACCTTTCGATCAACAACATATTCGGCACTTTGACCTTTCGATCAACAACATTTTCAGCAACATCTTCAACACTTAGACCTTTTGATCAGAAACATCATCACATTCTGATCAGTAACATTGTGATCAGCACCATCATCATACTTCAACTCTCGAACATAATCATAATCATCATATTTTGATCTTTTGATCAATATGTCATCATCATCACATACTGATCATCATTATCATCACACTCTGATCTTTCGATCAGTACATCATCATCATCATACTCTTGATCGTTCGATCAGTACATCATCATCATACTCTAATATTTTGATCAATACATCATCATCATCATCATCAAAACATCAACATCATCAAAACATCATTATGATCAAAACATTCAACATCATCAAAATATCATCATCATCACACTCTGATCTTTCAATCAGTACATCATCATCATCATAAAATCATGATCATTAAAACATCAACATCATCAAAACATCAACATCATCATCATCAAAACATCAACATGATCCTTACTTTCGGAATTACAGGATCAACATGTCTGTGGTACTCAGACGATCCTTCCTGTCGAAATTACAGGATTTAGGTCTTTACGGAGTTACTATCGATCCTTCCTTTCGGAATTACGGGATCAACACATCTGTGGAACTCATACAATCCTTCATGTTGGAATTACGAGATCAAGTATTTATGGAGCTACCAGCGATCCTTCCTTTCGCAATTACGGGATTTAGGTCTTTACAGAGTTACTAATGATCCTTCCTTTCGGAATTACGGGATCAACACATCTGTGGAACTCAGACAATCCTTCCTATTGGAATTACGGGATCAACACATCTGTGGAACTCAGACAATCCTTCCTATTGGAATTACGGGATCAAGTCAATGATCCTTCCTTTTGGAATTATGTGATTTAGGTCTTTACGGAGTTACTAATGATCCTTCCTTTTGGAATTACAGGATCAACACAGTTGTGGAACTCAGATAATCCTTCCTGTTGGAATTACGGGATCAAGTCTTTACGGAGCTACCAACGATCCTTCCTTTTGGAATTACAAGATTTAGGTCTTTACGGAGTTAATAACGATCCTTCCTTTTGGAATTACGGGATCAACACATCTGTGGAACTTAGACAATCCTTCCTATTGGAATTACGGGATCAAGTCAATGATTCTTCCTTCGGAATTACGGGATTTAGGTCTTTATGGAGTTACTAACGATCCTTCCTTTCGAAATTATGGGATCAACACAGTTGTGGAACTCAGACAATCCTTCCTATTGGAATTACGGGATCAAGTCAATGATCCTTCCTTTCGGAATTATGGGATTTAGGTCTTTACGGAGTTACTAACGAGCCTTCCTTTCAAAATTATGGGATCAACACAGTTGTGGAACTCAGACAATCCTTCCTGTTGGAATTACGGGATCAAGTCTTTATGGAGCTACCAACAATCCTTCCTTTTGGAATTACGGGATTTAGGTCTTTACGAAGTTACTAACGATCCTTCCTTTCGGAATTACAGGGTCAACACATCTGTGGAACTCAGACAATCCTTCCTATTGGAATTATGGGATCAAGTCAATGATCCTTCCTTTCATAATTATGGGATTTAGGTCTTTACGGAGTTACTAATGATCCTTCCTTTTGGAATTATGGGATCAACACAGTTGTGGAACTCAGATAATCCTTCCTATTGGAATTACAGGATCAAATCAATTATCCTTCCTTTCGAAATTATAGGATTTACGTCTTTACGGAGTTACTAACGATCCTTCCTTCCAGAATTACGGGATCAACACAGTTGTGGAGCTCAGACAATCCTTCCTATTGGAATTACGGGATCAACACACGTTCTCGAGTACCGAAGTCACCGGATCTATTCTGAACCTAGGTTCAAGGATGATACAATCCTACCACCTTCTCGATGACCGAAGTTCACTGGATCTGTTCTGAACCAAAGTTCAAGGATGATACAATCCTGCCACCTTCTCGATGACCAAAGTTCACCGGATCTGTTCTGAACCGAAGTTCAAGGATGATACAATCCTGCTACATTCTCGATGAACGAGGTCACCGGATCACTTTTGGACATATGCCCCAGGATGATACAATCCCATTGCAACATCACTACTCCCCCTTTCAAGGAAGGTCTTTCCAAACCACACCAAGCTTGTCTCAAAAGTGTTCGAACTTTACTTGGGACAGAGGCTTCGTCAGCACATCACCATCTAAACCATCATCATCTACATCTTCAGTATGTGAATACTGAACTATCACCATCTGTATCTCCAGTATGTGAATACTGAAAGCATCATCTATATCTTCAGTTTGGGAATACTGAAACATCATCATCTGCATCTTTATCTTATATGTAGAAATATCGGATTTCTATGTGTTACGACGGAACACAGGGTTCTCTGTTATCACAACTCTCGTTATCACATAGAATCAATGTAGTATCCATCTTCAGGTCAAGGAGACCTGATATCAGCTTCCGAAGCCATATGGCTTCACAACTTAGCAGAGCAATTTGATATGTATTCTGCTTTTTTTGTTCTAAGAGAAACACTAGACCGTTTCTTGCTAAACCATGAACTCATAGCAGACCCCAAACAAAAGCATCTACTTGATGTGCTTTTCCTGTCTGAGATACTTCCAACCAAATCTGCATCTGTATAGCCATACAATCTCTAGTCATGGCTACCATCATAGTATAGACCAAGGTCTATAGTCCCTTTTAGATATCTCATCACATGTTTTGCAGCTACTAGGTGAACCCATCTTGGTTGAATAAGATATTGAATTAAGGTGTTCACAAAACAAATGTCTAGTCTGGTATTTGTTAAGTACATCAATGACCCAATGATCTGTCTATAATGAGTCACATCCACTAACTCCGATGAGTCATCATCTAATAGCTTCAGGTTGGAGTCCATGGGTGTGGCCATGGCTTTTTCATTCCAACATATTTAATCTCTTCAATATCTCTACCGCATACTTTCCCTGGTTGAGAAATATTTCTTCTGAACTTTGTCATATTTCCAGACCTAGGAAATAGTGCATTAACCCAAGGTCTTTCATCTCAAATTCTTCTGCTAGTTTCTTCTTGCTTTCCATGATCTGTTTCTCCTTCCCTGTCAAGAATAAGTCATCCAAATATAATAACAAGATGACAGGTTCATCTCCTACAACCTTGAGATAAAGGTTAGGATCAGTTTTACTCTTGGTAAAGCCCATAATTGACAGGAAATTGTCTATCCTTCCATACCAAGCTCTAGGAGCTTGCTTCATGCCATAGAGGGCCTTCTTCAACTTACATATATGAGTCCATCTGTATTCAACTTCAAATCCTTGTGACTATTCGATGTAAAACTCTTCCCCAATCATACCATTAAGGAAGGCTTGTCTTTGCTTCATCATGGAAGCAACTACCCTTATAGTTCTGAAGGAAGTGTACCTTGCTTTCTAGAGTAAGTGTCTCTTCAGAATTAATTCCCTCTTTCTTATAGAAACTTCTAGCCACAAGCATTTACTTACTTCTATCAGCAACATATTTTATCTTGCAAATCCATTTGTAAGATACCACATTCTTGCTTTCTGGTTTGAGTACTATATCCCAAACATAATTCTAGTATTCTTTCATCATAACATCTTCCATGAGTTCGTCTTGTCATACCATCAACATATCCTAGTCTTCTGCATTCAACTTTGAAGGTTGGAACCCACTTTACTCTTGATAAAGTCTCGATCCATCAGGAAGTTGTCCATCATGTCGTACCGTGTCGAACTCAGATATCTTCTGTAGTCACTCTCCCTGAAGTGGAGTATTATTTTCCTTCTTCATTCTGTATAGGTGATTCTATGCTTGATATATACTGGTCAATAGAGTATGTCATGTCATAGTCTATTCTTTCCAAGGCAAATCATGATTCTTGCTTTGTACACTTGTTCTTGCAGATCCATATGGAAGATACTATGTACTTCCCTTTATGTCTCGAAATCATATCGTATACATCATTCCCCATAATCAACTATTATTCTTTGATCATAGCATTATTTTCTTCATCTTGAGTTATCTCTCATACCCATGGTGGTCTTCATCCTTTGAGGTGGATCTACCGCTCTCTGAAGCTCTTTCTTTCATCATGGTGTCTCTGACCCTAGGAGCTTCAGATTCATGTTTATTGAATTGTCATCACTTGTTCTTCAGAACAAGTCTCATCCTTCTTTTCTTTTAGGAGGTTGTATAGGACCTTTCCTACAATTCAAATGCACCAGTTGCATGGTTAGAACTACATATGCATAATGACAAATTCTTATGCATCATGCAACTATTTAGCCAATACAACATTCATCCATATCTCACAGAAACTTTCTATATGCCTTCCATCTCTACCATGACATCATTGAGATTGTGCACTAATCCAATATGTCAGCAAATAGGTTTCATTCTAGATAAGTAACAATGGATATTTGTATAGAACCATGAGCTAATTACCCATCACATGCATGAAAACAACACATCAACTAAATATAATCAAATGCATAACAAAACAATATCATTAAATGACAATTGAATACTTATTTTTGTTTGTTTCGTGGGTACACTCCTTCTTGATCATTCTACTCTATCCTATATCACTATCTATCCTAGCATAGCTTACCAATACATTTTTCAATAGAGTCAGGTGCCCCTAAAATTGGGCATTACATCTTATAGATCCACCCACAAATAAACATTTTATTTTCTATCTTGTAAAGCATCATTCTAAACTTCTAACTGTTTTCCATGTCAACACTCTTGTGAAAATGTTAGCAAGCTTATCTTAATTTTTGTAGCATGTAAATTCAATATCTTTGCTTTGCATCTCTTCCTTGTTAAAATGATGAATGTGCTTGGCCCTTCCATGATTCTTTGGTCTCTTTGCAAGTTGATACACTCTCTGAATGTTGTAGTAGATGGTTTTGGCTTGAATATTTTGAATGTTTCCATCACCTTGAACCATCCTTGGCTATTTTGTTACATTGATTTGCTTCATATTTTTTATGTGTATCCTCAAATGTGGTCATCAAGGCTAATTTACCCTCTTGGAAACTAATTTTTGTATCCTTCTTGACTCTTCATTATGTTGAGATTACAACATCAGGAGTCATTCTCCAGTCTTGTGAGTAATATCAAGACAGTAGACATGTTTAGTCCTATAAATATCCTCATATGATTGAGGTGGTGATGTTGTAAAGTCTTGTGAGTAATATCAAGACAGTAGGCTTGTATAGTCCTACGAATATCCTCATATAATTTAGGTGGACAGTAGGCTTGTATATCCCTACGAGTATCCTCATATGGTTGAGGTGGACAGTAAGCTTGTGTAGTCCTACAAGTATCCTCATGTGGTTGAGGTGGACAGTACACTTGTGCAGCCCTATGAGTATCGTCATGTGGTTGAGGTGGACAGTACGCTTATGTATCCCTACAAATATCCTCATGTGGTTGAGGTGGATAGTAGGCTTGTGTAGCCCTACGAATATCCTCATGTGATTGAGGTGGACAGTAGGCTTGTGTAGCCCTACAAATATCCTCATGTTGTGAGCTGGTGTACTTTACTATGTAAAGTAGATATACTATGTGATGTATGGCTAGTCATGGTCAACAGGTGCTACAAGTCTCCTTTAGGGATTAGCTACCCCTACAGTGATTTACTTTAGCATGCGACTATATGACCTAAGGCAATACATATGATCATAGGTTTGGAAACGATATTATGAGTATGATATGATAAAGATGATTATTTAATAAAAACACATATGGACCATGCAGAGATATTTAATATAAGAACAAACAAAGAGAGAGAACTCAAATTGCATATGTTTCCACCAAGTAAAATCAAATTGATTAGATATTAGTTGAGTATTAGCTATGGTAAACAAGTTCATTTAATTAAGGAATCAACTCCTTAAATTATGGAAGTGATTGTTGGAAATAAACACTAATGGAGAAGCACTATTTCTGTTCGGTTACATTCAGTTTAGTTCATTTACATTCAATTACTGTTTAGTTACATTCAGTTCAATTTAGTTACATTTAGTTCTGTTCAGTTCAGTTCAGTTTAGTTACACTCAATTGTATGCAATTATACTCAATTCCATTCAGTTGCATGTAGTACCATTCTGTTCATCTCAGTTAACAACTCAGTTAGAGTTAGTTAATTAATGGAAGGCACTTATCTTCATGTGGAAGATAATTATGGAGTGCCAGCTTGACACCATATCAGTATGGGGTGCATGATTAAAGATGGATCAGTGTTCAAAGTGTTAAAAAGTTGCTGATACATGAAACCATTCTATTTTTGTTGTAAAACCTAAATTGAATTGTTATTAAAGTGCTATGCACTTGGCAAGTTAGATACGGTGTTCCATTCGATATCCTCTCTCTGGTGCTCTCATGTGCTATTGTGTTGTAATCATTCTCTGCTACTAATCTATCGTACTCTAAGATTGTTTGCTAGGTTTTTTATCCTCTTAATCAGTAGAGGGTTTTCCTAGGGTATATCCTGTGTTCTATGGTTTGATTTATGTCTTTGGGCTATTGATGAGATTTATATGCACTGTTATAATGGATTAAATTTTTAAAGTTTAAGTTTCTTCATATTTTTCTCAATCACTAACATGGTATCAAATCAAGGGCGTGCAAGAGCTTAGTTTGTGCAAGCAACTAAAGCCTACGTGATCTTGAGAAGTATTGAGCAAAGAGATTTGAGCCATGGCATCAATATCCATCCAATCGGAAGACCAGTTTGAAGATACTTCCAAATTGAAGGCAAGAGTGTGACTCATTCTTGAGGAGAATGATATAGATGTTTACTTGACCTCATTGAGTGAGGACTCTTTATGTAGGGTGAACTAAATACCAAGTCAACATGCAGCATTTCCATCACTTTTCAGGAGACAAATTTCGTGGAGACATTTTGATCAATCTGTGAGGAATCAGACAAAACGGTTGAAAACCCACTTCCAAAATTGGCCGATTTAGCTTATGCATGAGAATATTTCAAAAATATACAATTGTGTGAGACATACGATCAGGTATTTGAAGATGAAATTCTGTTATGGCCATTTTCCCAAAGTGAACCAATTGATGGAACAACCCCAAGAGTTGTAAGTTGGATATTATCATTATTCATTGGATCTTGTGTATAATGACAGCCTCATAGAGTTGAGATATCATCCAAATAAGAGGATGATCATTGGAAGAAGTTTTCTTTGAAAGAATACATTTGCTTCAGGTTGCATGGGATCCAGTTTCTCCATGCAGAGATTTACTACCTCCTACATGCACTCAAATTTGCAAAGAGATCAAGACCGAGGGACTATCGTAATCTCCACAAGGAAGCAGTGATCAAGAAGGAGCATGCAAAACAATAAAAAGATAAGTACCCAGTTTTTTTATTATATGCTACTTAGATCTATATTCTTTTGAATGGTTTCATTACAGTCATATAGAGGATGCATGATTGTTCATAAGATATGAATATAGAGCATGCGTGATTATTTTATAAAATATGAATATAGAGGATGCATGATTGTTCATAAGATATGAATATAGAGCATGCATGATTATTTTATAAAATATGAATATAGATCATGCATGATTATTTTATAAAATATGAATATAGAGCATTGTTGGCCGAAAATATGACCTAAGGGGTTTTGTGGCCAACTACTGAAAAATAGCCCACACACTCGACTTACTACAATCTTGTATGTGTTTGGTATAACTGTTTCTCATAGGTTAAAGGCTGTGCTGCCTGTAAAATATGCTCTCAAGGTAGAGAGTCTCTTGGGGTGTAGATGGTAAATTCTACTTAATCAAATATTCACTTGAATCAAAAGATCTAATTAAAATGACTAACTAATGCTAACAAATACCTTTAGGCTAAAACAGAAAAATAATAGTAGCTCCTAATCCTGATCTATAATGACCTAAGATGCAATATAACTATCTCAAACTGGGATCTGAAATTAATAATTTGATAACAAGTTTTATTTAAACATTTGATCTATGATCCTGCAATGTTAGGAAAGCCTATAATCAGTAGAAACAGATCTAAATCAACTTACAATAAAATTACATTTTATCATAAATTAATTTGAAAATGAAATAAAACTCATAATTGAAATAAATTTAACATAGTATTGAAGCATGAAAAATACACTCAGGTACTAACGCTAAAATGAATAAAGTCAATTCTCACAGTCAGTACTTCGTATAAAACCATATCATTATCAACTGAAGAAAAGAAACATGAAGAAGCTCATTCACTTTCCCACATGAAAACTAATCATCCATACTTCAACACTAAGTACTTTGTTCAGTATCCATTAACAAAAATGCTTTCACATATAATATAAAGATACATACATATGAAAAGAAAATTCAACACAGGAAAAACAACATTAAGACAGCATGATATAACTGATAGACTTAGCTAATGTCTTCAATATTTCTGTAAAATATAGTAATCCTTGAAAACAGTTCTAAAGGAACACAAATATATAGAATAATATTAAGTGTTGTATTATATTTGTTCATCACAAGTTCCAGGATTCCAACCCTTTGCTTCAATTCAGAAGTTGCTTATAAAGGAAATTAAAAGACTACAACTGACTAACTAGAAATCCTATTTATTAGGAAAAATCTCAATCATATCCAAATATGGTGTAACCATGACCAAATTCATAGGCACGTTGTTACAAAATCATCCGGAGAGAAATATATGCCAATAGGTTGACTTACTGGAGAAAATCCAGCGTTATACTCTCCCAATCATAGTAACACCACATTGGATAATCCATGTCAACAGAAGCTTAGAAATAGGAATGAAGTAATCACTGAGCATCAAATCAGTTGTAAATCCCAAACATTCCTCATTGAGTAGCCACATATAGTAAAAAGACATGAAGGTAGACCAGCATCCAATTGTATCCCAACAGTTTCTTTGACACCTATAAATATTAACAAAAATTTGTTTAGCAAAATTTAATGATGATCAATTAAGCATGAGCAAGATATCTATAGAATTTTAATTCTATAGATATCTCAATTTAATCATTTAGACCGTGAATTAAAACCAAACCTAACGAACCCAAAATATCACTAACCTTTAAGATCTATCCAAAATCCTCTGTAGGCATAATGTAAGATACAAAAGACAAAATTTAGAAGTCACTGGAAAATAAAATATCAGGTTTGTAAGGCTGACTCGACTGAGAATCGAATAGGTACACTTCTCCTAGCTTCATTCAGTTTAGCTCTGAACCTGACAGCCATGGTCCTGTTAATCCTATTCTATCTTTTCAATCTTTGATTCTTTAACAAAATCCTTTTCATTATTTATTTTCATCTCAACTTTTTTCCTCTTAACACATCCCATTTCTCAACCCAGGTGATCAATTCAGCTTTTAAAGCTTTAATTTCTTCCAGGGCAATTGTTTGAATAACTTGTGCTTCTTTTAAATCTGTTTGCAGGGAAGAAATCAATTGGGCATGAGGATTTGGATCAGTTTGGTCCTTCGACTATCTTTTCAAGTTTATTCAGGCTTCTTCGGTTAAGTAAGGCTTTCTGTCAATTTCTTGGTCACCCTCATGATTCTCATGCTGACTGTCAACAACCTTGTTTGCAGAGATAGAAACATATTTAATATCTAGCACAGATGGGCCTATGGGATCTGGATGTGGTTGAACGTCTGAAGATTCACTCACCTCAATAACTGAGATATCCCCAACACTCAAATTCCTCCTGGCAAGCAGAGAGGTTATCATACTGCGTGTGGTTCTTCGTATAGCCGTATTGCTCATAGCATGGCTAGTCTGATATTCATCCTCTGTTTGTTTCATATCAACCTGTGCATGAGAAGAATTCTTGTTTTGACAGGTTATAGGAATTGAGGGTTTCCTTCCTCGACCTCGAGAATTATTTGCAGGAGTTTCAACACTAGTTTCCACCTCAATTTTTACATCATCAAGACTTAGGGTTTGGTCAGGTTGAAACCCTTCATCCCCCAAATCATCCTGAGAACCAGAGTCCTCAATTTCAAGCTCATCTTCTTCATTATTTACCCGCCTATGTCGAACCCTAGGCCTCTGTTTGGGCCATTCCTCATTAACCCCAAACCCATATCTCACAAAGGAAATAATCCCAGGTCTGACCTAGTTCTTCCAACCGACTGGACATAAGAATTTTAATTAACCCATGGTGGAATAAACTCTTATTTTTGTCCCCAACATTAGACTGATAAGTGGATGCCATTTTATGCAAACTGTTCAAAATTAAAAATGGCATATTGACAAGGTACCCCTTAAATATCAACAACAACCGAAGGTGAGAAAATTGTGTCTAAGACAGCCTACCTTCGCAAGTTACATACCTGATGATTAGCTCCAGAAGAGCCCTCCATTTCTTCATTAATAACCGAGAGGGGAAACCGGATTTGAACTTGGTTTGCCGATGAGAAGGGGTAAGAAACCCTTTTCACTAGTCAATCTTAATATGCTTTCCTTTATACCACTTCTCACCAGTTTGTGGCAAGCAAATTTCTCGAGAAATGAATTTCTCAGACAGCCTGATTTCAACGTCTCCCACATGTGCATGAACCCCATCAAATGACTCTGTGAATGCCTTAGATACTGCCATATTAAAACCAGAAAAATTCTGAAGAAACTCCAACCATCCAAACCTTGACACGACCTCTCTACACTCGGGAGCATCATACATATATTCATCACCAATAAGTTCAAACTTAGACACTGGAGCCATGACAGCGGATACACAAACCTCTAGGGTTTTCAAAACACAGATTACATGATGCAATCGATTTATCAACAGTATAAGCATTACCAGCAATATTCTGAAATACCCTATTTTATCAAAACCCTAAAAACCTTCCTGTAAATACATCATAACATGAATTGGCAGAGACAAGAGGTTTCAAAAACAACTTACCAAAACATAATGAGCCGTAGGAGAGTCACACAGGCGAGTTATTGCAAGTGATGTTTACATGATTAAGGTTTGACAGATAGCAACCGTCAAACGACATGACTACCAAAACCTTAGTTCCACCATTACTTCATGATTCATTGTGATTTCATAACATGTTGATAATGGAGGTTAATTCATCATTTTTTAACACATGACTAAATAATTTCCAAAAACCTTAATCCTTCATTTATCGAATACAATCATAATAATGTGATCACCTTAGCATATAATCAATACCTTAGGGTAAAGGTCAAAACTGATCAGAGAATAATATGATAATGTGACCAAACCAATGTCAAAAAACCTAGAAAGTGACTTTAGACCTTCATCACAAATTCTGACACCAACCTATTTCAGAAATATGAATTTGAAATAAGCGATGAGCATATAGTATAGTAGGGTTCATGAATATCACATTAAATTCACCTTAAAACTTATGAAAACTAATATAAGATAAATAATTTAGAAGTGACGAAGCTTTACCAAATTTTCCATATGAATCAGACAATAACAGTTATCACATCATGCAGTAACTAGTTTGAATTAATAATTTATAAGTTCATTTGATTTTAATCAAACATGAGTGATGAGTGGAAAAGTAGGAGCTACTAATGTTCTGTAATTATAGTCCTCCTGATGATTGACAGAAATGAAGAATTAAGATCATAAGAGTCAAATTTTTCTATTACTGATGTTCAACCCATCCGAATCAATTAGTCAACTAAGTTTCTGGCAGGGGTGCCTTAAGAATCAAAGATTTTTAGGGACCTCCTAAGATATCAATGATGAGTTTCTTTTTATCCAGACAAAAAGAGCCAATATTGTTTGAAAATTATCAATCTTCAAATTACTTGTGTTAAAAAATGCTCCGAAGGGTGTTGCCTACCAACAAGCATGCATGATTATGAATATAAAGGATGCATGATTGTTTCATAAAGATATGAATATAGAGTTGCATGCTTGTTTCATAATTATAGAGATGCATGATTGATTCATGAGATATGAATGTTGGGATGTATGATTGATTCATGAGATAGGAATGTTGGGATGCATTATTATTTAATTATCATATGCTTTTATAAAATCATATTATGTTTTATTACAATCTGTATTCCTAGACTTGGAATTGTGTTTAGCATATACATTGTTGTTCCTATCTTTATTGGAATGTTATCAATCTCATGAGTCCAAATTTTGCGAGATGATATAAAGACTGATATAAGAATTATGTAGAAACGATACAAGGTTTAAAACATCATTCATAGTACATGAGATCTAGGGCAGCATGATTGTTTCATGAATTGTGAACATAAGACTACATGATTGGCTAGATAGAGGGATTCATGCTTACCTCATGAGATATGAACATGGGAATCTATATTTCTTTCATAAAATGAATTTTTGGACTGATATAGGGTTGTATATCAGTACATAAGATTATAATCGGTTATGATAAATCAGTTGGTCAATATCTATACATAACTAAGTAAATCTTTATCATTATATTGAAAGTATTTCATGTGAATAAAATTCAAGAGTATGAAATAGTTCTAACCATGAGAATAATTTGTCTTGTAGGGAAAATTAATATGATAGTACCTACAAGTAAAGAAGGACATGAATGTGGAGTCATTCTAATGGCTGAGCCTAGAAGAGAACAGTTCGAGAGGTTCCTATCTCTCTTGGAAAGCAGACAAAATAGATGGCTTGATTATATTTTGATAGATGTGAAGACTCCTAAAGATATTCTATCTTATTTAGATTCATGTGTCAAATAAACAACTTCATATATATATGAGCACAAGTCTTCATGATGGAGAACCCATATTATGATTCTCACATTTTGCATGGTGAGAGGGAGTTGCTAGTCTCACTGGCTCATGAAGAACCAGTGTAATTGGTTGATGTACCTCCTGTAAAAATAAAAGAGATATGCATGATGCTCATATTCAGAAGAAAGATGAGAACTATATTCAAGAATATTGTTATGATTCTTATGATTGGTGGTGAGGCACTCACCAGACAAAGATTTTCCTCAGTTAAGGAAAATGTGCAGTAAAAGAGCTTGAAGAGTTTCAGGATGATGGACTACAAATCCATGGCCACACATATGAAGGTAAATATGAAACTATTCTTATTTTGTATTTGGAGGATCTCAACTCAGTTGAGATTTATTTGGTTAGTCACAGGTCCCAAGATCTATTATGTACTTTGCAGTTTGTACATAGACATGTACAAAGCATGTGTTGTGGTACCTACTTGGTACAAGTGTATGTGAACTCATATATATCTTGATCAGTGAAATAGAGTTTTAAAGATATATGAAATCTAACTAATATAGTGATCAAGGAAGATCACATGTGTTGCTCTAGATAGAGCATGTTGAAAAGCAGTAAAGCTTTTGAGGGTTCTAGTCAGTTATATTTGAGACATGGTACATATCCATAGATAAGCAGCATTGCCAAAATTCTTACTAAGCTTCTGTCCGGGACAAGCTTGGTATAGTACATAATAACTCCTCTAGTTGAAGAGGGAATATTGATGTGTCTTCATGGGTGACAGTAGATAAATTCCCCACTATTTAGTCATTGTACATGACTTAGGCAGCCGAGAGCTGTGATAGCTTGTGGAGAGAATCCACATGAGAAGAGACATGGTCAAAAGTCTTAGAGACTATTTATAGTCTAGACTGTTAGAGAACAATTACAACCTCTCAGAGAGGTAGTTCGAGTGCCGCAAATATAAAGAGAAGGATCACTGAGAAAGTGATCATGACTTGAAGAACATTACAAAGAATGGCATGCTCACAAAGAACTTCTCCAAACAACAGAAGATTTAAGCAGTCAAAAATTGTTGAAGAATGAAAGAAAATATAAGTATTTCTTTCTGCATGTTATTACACATTTGTTGTATAATGTTTTATGTGATGGATTTAAAAAATCCATGGTTTCTAGTTTAGATAAACTTTATTCTGGATTGGATCCAGATGATGCTACTTTGTGTAAGTAACTGGTTGGTCTTTGAGCAGACCTGTTATGTTTTATGCTTACTACTAAGCATATGTTTGAGTGCCTTTGAGGTAAATTGGAATAGGCTCTTTATTATATTTGATACATGGAAGACCTATTATTTGGTTGTGCTATCCAGCTATTGCTTTAGCCTGAGATAAGCGATGTAATTTAAGCCTAGTACTACAAAAGCTAAGTGTATTACGGCTAGTACTACAAAAGAAAGATGTATGTATGAGAGTACTACAAAAGAAAAATGTGTTTTACAGATAGTACTACATAGTGAGGAGTAGTGTAGCATGGGATGCTACCTACTAGGGTGAAAGACTTGAGCCTGTAGTCATTAGGTGTTAATAGTCAAGCTTTCTTGAAAACCCTCGATGTGTTTATGATCAAACACATTTGAGATGAATTTTTACTTCATTGAAGTCATGGTCACGAGTTCTAGTACATAGGTACTGATGAGAAAATTACAAATTTGTGACAAGCCTCTATTTGTGATGAATTTTAAACACTTATGAGATAAGGCTGGTATGGTAGAGAATGTCTCCCTCGCTGAGAGGGAGTGTTGAGATTACATCATCATGAGTCATTCTCCAGTATTGTGAGTAATATCAAGATAGTAGACTCGTGTAGTCCTACAAATATCCTCATATGATTGAGGGGGTGATATTGTAAAGTCTTATGAGTAATATCAAGAAAATAGGCTTCTATAGTCCTATGAATATCCTCATATAATTGAGGTGGACAGTAGGCTTGTGTAGCCCTACGAATATCCTCATATGGTTGAGGTAGACAGTAGGATTTTGTAGCCCTATGAGTATCCTCGTGTGGTTAAGGTGGACAGTAGGCTTATGTAGCCCTACAAGTATCCTCATGTGGTTGAGGTGGACAGTAGGCTTGTGTAGCCCTACGAGGATCCTCATGTGATTGAGGTGGAAAGTAGGCTTTTGTATCCCTATGAATATCCTCATGTGATTGAGGTGGACAGTAGGCTTGTGTAGCCCTATGAATATCCTCATGTTTTGAGGTGGTGTACTTTACTATGTAAAGTAGATATACTATGTGATGTATGGCTAGTCATGGTCAACATGTGCTACAAGTCTCCTTTAGGGATTAACTACCTCTAGAGTGATTTACTTTAGCATGTGACTATATGACCTGAGGCAATACATATGATCATAGGTTTGGAAATGATCTTATGAGTATGATATGATAAAGATGATTATTTAATGAAAACACATATGGACCATGTAGAGATATTTAATATAAGAACAGAGAAAGAGAGAGAACTCAAATTGCATATGTTGCCACCAAGTAAACTTGAATTGATTAGATATCAGTTGAGTATTAGTTATGGTAAACAAGTTCAGTTAATTAAGGAATTAACTCCTTAACTTATGGAAGTGATTGTTGGAAATAAACACTAATGGAGAAGCACTAGTTCTGTTTGGTTACATTCAGTTACTATTCAGTTACATTCAGTTACATTCAATTTAGTTTAGTTACATTCAGTTACTGTTCAGTTACATTCAGTTTTGTTCAGTTACATTCAGTTCTGTTCAGTTCAGTTACACTCAGTTGTATGCAGTTACACTCAGTTCCATTCAGTTGCATGTAGTACCATTCTGTTCAGCTCAGTTAACAACTTAGTTAGAGTTAGTTGATTAATGGAAGGCACATATCTTCATGTGGAAGATAATTATGGAGTGCGAGCTTGACACCAGATCAGTATGGGATGCATGATTAAAGATGGATCAGTGTTCAAAGTGTTAACAAGTTGCTGATACATGCAACCATTCTATTTTTGTTGTAAAACCTAATTTGACTTGTTATTAAAGTGCTATGCACTTGGCAAGTTAGATACGATGTTCCATTTGATCTCCTCTCTCTAGTGCTCTCGGTGAAAGAAATATGCTATTGTGTTGTAATCATTCTCTACTACTAATCTATCATACTCTAAGATTGTTTGTTGGGTTTTATATCCTCTGAATTGGTAGAGTGTTTTCCTAGGGTATATCCTGTGTTCTATGGTTTGATTTATGTCTTTGGGTTATTGATGAGATTTATATGCACTGTTATTATGGATTAAAGTTTAAGTTTCTTTATATTTTTCTCAATCACTAACACAATGTGTTCATTTATTTCAAGTAAATCATGCATCATTGAAACTTTCATAGTCTTTGATTAACTTTCTGGTATTTTCTCAGTATTTTGAAAAAGTATTTCATTGCTACCTTTTAGAGTTTATGACTTCCTTTTGGTCTTTTTCTTAATTTTTCAAAAATTATTTTCACAAATTCCTTTCAATATTTATAATCTAGACTATAAATGAATAAATACTAAAATTAAATATGTCCTAAAAATGTTGTTTTCATCTACAAATAAGATAAAAACCAACAATTGTTTGCATCTTTTTACATTTTCCCCAGTCAATTTAATGTCATAGTTTCATCTTGTCCAATGGTATTGGATTAGGGTTCAAATATCATGCAATGATTCCACATTACCTACAAGTTCTCATTTTGACAATAGGAGGGGTAAATGGGATCCATCCTTCAAATATTTTCTTTCATCTAAGAAGAGTCATAGCTTCTGATAACAAGAATTGAGTAAAGGAAAGGAAATGAACTCAAAATAAATGTTGGGAAATGAAGGCACATAGAAATTGAATAATTTGCAAGAAATATTTGAGCCCTAAAATGACCATTTGCATTCGAAATTGATGGTTTGGAACCTCAACAAATGCAACCCCCAGGAAAATAAAGTACATAGGTGTGACATAACCTCATAAAATATTAGTCAATACATACAATATATGTAATATCATGTGGTTATTGGAAAATTTATGGGAATATGGCCAACAAAGAAATACCTAATATGGTGGATCAACATCATATGGAAATATAGGGGGCATGCCGACCTCAAATTATAGTAATTTTTTTTTTTACAAAATTATTTACCAACATAGAGGATTGGAAGATAGTTTTCAAAAATTACCTTTATTTTTTCAACCCTATGGGTCTCTATATTTTATTTTGGACTAAGAAATTTAGCCCTGAAAATAGGATTTTTCAATGGCCCTTATTTGGATTTGACTATACTCATTCCTGTAGGAATCCTCAGATTAGGAAACCCTAGAGGGGATGGATAATACCCTAATAATATTTGTAAACACCTCACAAGTCAACAAGTTGGGCCAATATATATCATATGCAAGTATTTGCATATATGAATGTTTGATGCCATTGCTTGACTCCATATTCCTCAACTACCAAATTTCTTAGTGGATTAAAACCATAGACTATGAACACATTATGTTTAGATGTCAAAAATGTCATGAGCATGAACATATTTTTAAGGAATTTCCTCTTAATCATTCCCAATCCATCCAAATAAATGAAAAATCTAGATCAAGATGTTTTTGTTAAGGTTGGAAGCAAAAGAAGGAAATGGAAAAAATCCAGTCTCTAGAAGAAATAAAAGATATAAAAAAACTAGCAATTTTGAATCCTTAACAAAGAAAGTGAACCATGAGGAAAGCGTTGTTGTAACCTTTAATCCAACTCGATTAAAAAATATAGTTTTTATGATTCGAATGTTAAAAAAATTACAAATTCTAAGATGCACAAGATGGAAGACACCCCACATCAAGTATGCATTGAAAACAATGAGAAAACTATTAAGGAGGAAGTAAATGAGTCATGCAATGGAGAGGACATGGATTTAAATGATCTTGATCTCCAAGGCATAAATGACGTACGTAAGCATCAAGAAACTCAATCCATCCCTAAATCACTAGAGAAATAACAAACAAGATCAACAATCCTTGACAAAAAGTCAACCCTCATATTCCTTTGGGGTCAGAACCATCACTCTTAAGGAAGAAATGAATACACCCAAATATGAGAAGAGAAGGGGATAAAGAGAAACAATCAAATACTAAGAGACTTGGGAGTAAAAATAGTGGTATCAAGGAAGTATGTTCCAATAAAATATATGTTTCTTCTTACCCCTCATTCTAATTAATAAATTAGAATCATAACCTAGACTATGGGAGGACTTAATAGGAAAAGAAAACAAAGGATTTTGTGTAACAAGATTCACTAAAAAAGAAACTATTATTGTGATTCGAGAAATAAAATGTATAGGTGATATTTTAAATAGAATAACAAATTATTGTTGGAGAGACTATCCAGCAATGGACATGGATGCAAAGAGAGTAGCTAGAGGAATTTAAATTCTGTAGGATGTAAAGGAAATAAAAGTGAATAACTTATTCTCGACATCAAGAAATATTTCGTGTAAATTCCATTTGATTGGAAGAACACCTATAGGATTTGTTACTAATGTTTACAAACCAAAAATAATGGAGGAAAAATTCTATATTCTCATAACCATTCAAGGGACACTATCATAGGGCGTTAGTATTATATTATAGGAGGAGACTGCAATATCATAAACTCCTTGGTGGAGATAAATATGGGGCATAAGGTGTATAGAATCAAACAATGACTCATTCAAATAAACTATTCAGACTTTAAATATGGTTCATATAGAGATGAAAAATTGAATCCATAAATATAAAAATAGGAGAATGGGAACCCACCAATTGACATCTATATTAGATATATTCTTACTCTCAAAGACCCTAATGACTCAATACCTCTTCATAAGAGAATATATTATTCTATGCACATGGGAAGATCATTGGTCATTCTATCTAAATCTAGAACCAGAGAATGCCAAAAAAATTAGGCACTTAGGTTTGAAATTTTTTAATTGGAACACCCGTACTTCCAAAATAATATTTCTACCTAGTGGAAAGAGGAAATAATAAATAGGGTAGTTTTGATGTGTAAATTCCAACAACAACTAGAACAATATAAAAGTCAAATTAAAGAAATGGAATAAAGAAGACTTTGGTGACATCTTCAAAGCCAAATTAGAAATAGAAGTAGGCATGGAACAAGTTCAACAAAGGATTTTCATTGAAAGAAGAACATAGCCTCTTAGCTAAGAATATTCCACCTTGCAAACATAGTTGGGATTGAGGGAAAGGAAGGAGGAAATATTATGGAGATAAGAATCCAAAAAAATATGGTTGAAAGAAGAAGAGAAACTCATTTTTTTTCCATAAATCGAAGATACAATATCCCCACCATAATCAAATCGCTTCCATTCAGTACAACCAAGGTAATATTATAATTAAACATGCAAATATTGAAAAGGAACTAATATTTTTTTATCAAACATTAACTAGTACAAAATGAGGAGTTAATTACTAAAAATTGACTAAAATTCGGCTATTAACGATTATTTTTGAGTCGGCAACTAATATTAGCTAATTTCCACTATCTTATAGCCTAACTAACTTAGTCGTATCTCACCTAGTCATTAATTTGTTGACTTATTAGTCATTGATTTAGTCATTGATTGCCACAATTAATGACCGAATATATGACTAAATAAACTACTATATGATAACATATTAATGACTAAGCTAAATATGACTAAATGTTAGTCACGCTATAAGATACTGGAAATTAGCTGCTAATAGTTGTATATATGCGAATTTAGTCCTTTTCTTACTCGGTAATTTATGATAGGGTACGGAGGAATCAAACCACCACCTCTTGCCTATAATCATGTGGATTCTCTACCATTGAGCTAGCAACCTTTAAAAAGTTGTTATTGCTTGACAATGATGATATTCAAACAAATTTTTCATCATTCAAGCATACAAAATAATGATTACCAAGTTACTATAGATTCATAATGGCTTACCTTGTACTAGTCCTTCAAGTCTTCCAACTGCATTTATTAAGTGGACACTTATTGCACTTAATAAAAGCAGTTGAAGAACTTGAAGGATTAGTACAAGGTAAGTCATTATGGATCTATAGTAACTTGGTAATCATTATTGTGTATGCTTGAATGATGCAAAATGTAAAAATCCCAGAAATTTATGGGAATGACAAGCATGCGTCCATTGTTAAACTATCTACCAAGTCATCTAGAGTCATGCCAAGATATCTAAATTTGACTGAAAAATCATAAGTAACTTGAATATAATGGTGGATGATTCCATGGAAAGGAAAATTTCAGTTTATATAGAAGCAACAGATGAGAAAATGATGCCCCAAACACATCTTCCTCCAATGTGGGCCAAGCCACCAATATCCCCTGTAAAATGAACACAGGTGCATGTTTTTCTTAGGTTACATGAACATCTTACACAACCTTCAGATAGTTTCAATCATATTTGTATGTCCATCTTAACTTCAAAGGACCAAAAGTTGAACTAGTAAGTTTGGAATATTTAAATATATGTACAAAAAATCTCCACATCTAATAAACCAATACATCATTTACTTATTGCATGATATTAGAATGGATGGGCATATTGTTAGACAACATTTGGAGAGTTTTTATAAGATTTGGTTCTTCATTCCTAGGATGCATATGCCCATCCTAGGAAAAAGTAACCTCTAAAATATTTTTTTTAAATCAGATATAAATTTTGGAATCAACAAGATAGGACCCCTTGTAATTTTCTTTAGTCTCCAATGGGGCAACTAATGACCCAAAATGTATATATAATAGTAAAAATAAATATACTACTAATTCCACTTCATGTCAAGAAGAATGGGCATTAGCTCTAAGTAATCTTAGCCACTAGATAAATGGAAATGAAATGAGATGAAATATTAGCAACAATACCTTCGAGTTTGCTTGCTGACAAGAAATATGAATATTTATGTCATCATTTTATTTAGAGGTGACTTAAACAACCACTAACCTACAATCAAGGAAAGAAAACATGATCAGATTGATATATAAATAAAATAAAATAAAATTTAAAGATAGAATATGTGAATCCCACTATCATATATACCTCGAAAGAGAACTAGCAAATCTCCCACAACTGTTCAACTTTGTCCAAAATTCCCACATAGAATGGCACTGTTTAAACAAAACAAAAGAAATTGAAAACATGAAAGTAGTAATTTACTCTACATGTCTATTGGATGCTGAGTTTCATAGTTGTACAACAAAATTAGTCAAGCACGTGCAGTAAAATTATAAATTATCACATACAAGTTGATTCAACACTTTGGTAATAATTTTAGTTGTAAATAATATCTATGCTATGGTGAATGATGCCATGGAAAGGAGAATTTCAGTTTATATATAAGAAAAAGATGAGCAAATGGTGGCCCAAACTCATCTTCCTGCAATGTGGGACAAGCCACCATCTACAGCTTTGTCCAAACATCCCATACAGGGCTCTGTCCAAACATCCCATAGAGTTCATGGTTCTATCAAGAATGGAAAGTATACCAAGTTTCCCTCCACCTTATGTCAAAATATCCTTGAAGCTAATTAAATAACCTGTCCTTCCTATTTTTTTTATTTACTTGAGAGCTTATCGGGATCTTCTTCGGAATCACTATCTAGATTTCATAGAGTCTTAAGCATGGTTGTAGTTTCATATTGACCATAAACTTCAAAAATGTATATTGAATGTTCACATTGGCACCATGACTATGTTAATTAGTCCATTCCAACAATTCTGCATCTTCAATATGAAAGCTTCATTTTGGTCAGAATGTTTCTTTTTGTGATCAAAGTAATATCGACAATCTTATTTCATGAGGTCATAGAGACCCACATAAGTGAAAGGATATGAAAGCGAAATTTGTGGGATTAAAATACCTACTCCCCCACCTCAATATCACATACATATTGCAAGGTTTATAGGACCCACAACCCCAAGGTTCAAAGGTCACACAAAAATTACAAGGTGTAATGTTGTGGAAAAGCATAATCTCTCAACCCCAAAGTTACAATATTGAAAGGTTGCAAGGTGCAAGAAAGACAATATTGCAATTTCAGTTGAAACCATGGTTATAGAACATTGTGGATAATCCTAAAAATTACCCAATAAACATGGCTCACCATCAAAATGTGTCACTTGTCTCAACTCTACCAAGACGCAATCAACTTATCTAGAGTAAGTCAAAACTCAACTAAACAATAAAATTTGGATACACTTGGTCAAAATCCGCCATCCTTGACTAATCTCAATAAAAATTTGACAAATTTTGAACCTTTTACATGATTTTTAATTTGTTAAGTTGTTTCCATGTTTCGTAGAGTTTTGCAAAGTAGTGAGCATAATGTTGTCTTTCCAAGTACAATGATGCAATTTGAATGACTTCAGTACGATGCAAAACCCTAGAGATTACTAGGAACATAGTTCAAGTTTAAACAAGAGTAGGACTTCTATCCATATTGGAGAAGTGAGGATAAAAGTGAAACAATTATAAGACCTATGAATTCCCTCTTACAATGGTATAAAACCCACAACACATCCTTACAGAAGCCAAAGCTCTGCACAATATACAAGTCATAGGACCATGTTGTAGAACATGGAAAAGACCTGCAACAAGTACAATATATAAGATCAGATAATGACATTGATGTCCAAAAAATGACAAAGAAGGTAGGTTATTTAGCGTTGAATAAAAAATGTACAATTGATGATAAGTAGTTGCAGGAGTACCTAAGGATAATCGGAAAGCATAATGTAAGCTAAACTAACAATGAAGGTGTTTGGCCTTCCAAATTTTATGTCTATTAAGATCAGTCTGCTAAGTAGCGAGCAAACTCTTACTTTTTCCTTTCCAAGTGCAATTCCAATAAGTTAAGTATAATACAAAATGTTGGATATGACCATGACCAAAGTTCAAGGATACACAAGAGAAAGCATGCTACCCATGTTGGATATGTGAGGATAAAAATGTAAGAATCAGAATACCTACAACTTACCTCTTGCAAGGGTATAAAACCCACTAAACATCCTTACTACTTATAGAAGCAAAAACTCTACACAATATACAAGTCAGAGGACCATGTTGCAAAATGTGGAAAAGACCCACAATACAAGTACACGAGATAAGATTAGATAATGACATTGAATAACGAATGACAAAATGGTAATTCAATAGAACCGAATAAAAAAAGTGCAATTGTTGATAAGAAGCAACATGAGTACTGAAGGCTAATTAGAAAACATAATGTAGGCTAAACTAGCGATCAATGTGTTTTCCATTTGCAGGTAGAGTCCATTTTTTGCATTGGGGCCTGTTAGTGTGTGCATGTGTTCATTCCATGGGACCTAACTACTAAATATTCCACTCAATAATATCATTACATGAATTTGGCATTTTTTCTAGCAAACTATGTGATCCATGCCTCATAATGTCATTTTGATTAAACATTAGAGGAAATTTCAACTCAAAATGGGCCTTTCAACCTCAATTCAAATTCCATGTCATCATGTGTTAGCCAATGAAATTGCTTTAAATTTGAAATACCATATAGGTCTTAACTAATTTTTTAATATAAATTTGGGGATAGGTATCATAAAAAAAAAACTACTTTTTTTGTTCGTATTTTCGACATATCTCCCTGTGTTTTTACTCAAATTTCGATCGGGAGAGCTCGTTAGATGTAGAATTAAATGGACCCCGCTACCCCAAAAACAAGAAATACCTGAAAATAGTTTTTTTCTTCTCTTACTCCAAAATTAATAAATATTACTTTATTATTTTAACTATTATTTTATTATTTTCCTTAGGAGGCCCATTTTGAGTTGAAATTTCCTCTAATGATTTTTTTCCTAAGGATTGTGTTTTTATTGCACAAACAAGAAAAATATATGAATAAATACTTGCAAAAGATGTTTAAGAGATAATAAATCACTCTCAAAAAGATTATTATTATCGACCCAGGCCCATGTATTTAAATAGAATACACTTTGGATCATTTTTCCACGAATACTAGAAAGAATCATCGCTTTTTTATGCCCAACCACGCCTAATTCTACATCTCACATGTTATGTGAATAATTATATAAAATGTGAGTAATGGGTAGATATTGACGTAGTTTTATTGAATTATAACCACATAAGTAACATGTCACATGAAGCAATTGAAAAGAAAGAAAAAGTTATATTTTCTTCTTCAACCTTCAAACCTATACTTCTACATGATGTAAAAAATGAAGAAAATTCCAACTATGAATTTTCATGGGCTACAAGTCAAATCATGGAACTATTTCCCTTGAATTTCATATGAAATCTACCATCAAGACAAAATCAATTAATTATGCAACCCAAATGCTACAAAATTAGTTTAGTGATAAATTCCTTTGGTGTACACTTTCTATGACCTAACAGTCCTACAATAAACCTAGTTGAATATGTTAGTATAAAAATGATGGATATGCATGTCAAATGGAAAATCAACATCCTATGTTGCCTGATTCACATAATTTTCATGTAAAATATTGTTGAGCAAATTGTCATTTAGAATCCCTAAATCCTTGTCTTTTCTTTATG
Organism: Pseudotsuga menziesii; assembly: GCA_001517045.1. NCBI lineage: Eukaryota > Viridiplantae > Streptophyta > Pinopsida > Pinales > Pinaceae > Pseudotsuga > Pseudotsuga menziesii. Next base: position 107,304 of record LPNX010564986.1, on the reverse strand, counting down.
TCAAAATATTGCATACTTCTTTCTGTAGGACTGATCTATGACATGCCATGATCAAATAGTCATGGTTACCTGAATCCAAATTGGGATTTTTTGCACTCAGATGGATCAAGAATGAATGTGCTTCATCAAAAACTTTAGCTTTGAATATTCCATTGAGAAGATAAGAACAAATACACGACAGATAGGATTGACCCCTTCTTATTTCATTATGTAAAAGAGGTCAAGAACTACTTCTACTCTCTTAATCTTGATGGAAGCATAAATCATTAAATCGTATGTAATTGCTTTAGGTTTGTAGCCATTATCAACCATGCTTTGAAGCACTTCAAGTTTCAACCACCTCTCCTAATCATTTTTTCTAACAAAGCTTACTTAAAATGAGATTATAGGTCATTAAATTAGGAGGAAAACCTTTCATATTCATCATTTCAAATACAAGTTGTATCTTATCCAGCTGATCTTTTATACATAAGTGTTATAAGAGGATGAAAATTTGTTGCTCTGAGAGAACAATTAGCACTTTCCATCTTCTATGATATTCCTAAAGCTGCATTCACATCATTATTTTCAGAGAGAGTTGCAATAAACATTTCATAAGTGTTTGTTTTGGGAGAAATTTCTAGTTTCCTGATAATTTCAGTGAGTTATTTAGCATATTTGAATCCTCATTCCAGTCAGTCTCAAAGGAAATCTTTTTCGTAGAATAATTGCAACATGCAGATAACATCTATGCTAGAATCATCTACAGGGTTTCAAAGTACTTAGAGAAACCAATATTATCGGCAAGATCATCATAGGATAAAGTCTTATGTTTGAACCCTTGTTGTAATTAAATTAGCATAGATCCATCTAAAAGGGGATCTACCAAGCATCGAGAGGGATCAATAGAGTGAAAGTGTTGAAGAAATGTGTAATCCAATGTTTATAATTTTAGTTTATCTAATTTATATTGTTTTATATCTTTGCAATTCTAAATAATTTAAATTTAATTTAAGCCAACATGTTCTTTTTTATAATATTTTATTATTTTTTATAAAGACACGTGTCAATTCTAGGATGAGCACAGAAGAAGTTACACATATCTCCCATACTGGGCTGTAGAGTGCACCTCTTCGATGAAATTATGAAGACAACCATTCATCTTCATCATTTGAAAAACATGTTGTATCTTATCCAGCTGGTCTTTCAAACAAAAAAGTGTTATAAGCTGATGAAAAGTCACTTCTTTGAGAGAACAATTAGTACTTTCCATCTTATCCAATATCCCTATAGCTACATTGACATGATTTTTTTCAAAGAGATCCACATTAAACATTTCATAAGCATTTCTTCTGGGAAAACATTCCATGTTCTCGATCATTTCAGTCAGATTATTCACCATATCTAAATCATCATGTCAGCTAGTCACAAAGGAAAATGTTTTCACAGAATAATTTCAATGTGTAGATAACACCTTTACCAAAATCATTTATAGGGTTTCAAAGTACTTCAAGTGGCCAAGAATATTGGTAGGCTCGTCATAGGTTGAAGTGTTATGCTTCAACCATTGTTTTCATTTGGCCCATTGGAAAAACCTCAAGGTTGAGTTTGGGGAACTTGTTTTAACCATTACCATCTTTGAAAGGTTGGATTTATCTAAACACCCAATTGAGTTAGGGTTTCTTCCATGTCTCTGTCTCCCTTATGATGGAATTTACATATTTCTCTTGTACATTCATTCATGTTTCATTTCCTTTTACCTAGGTTTTTGTTGGTTTTGTTTATTTCAAGCGACATGTCTTATTCTTTTCTCTTTTGGTCTTTGCTTAACGTTGTTGGATTTCCATTAAGATTTTGAACCATGGATGATGCATCCATTGTGTAAAATGATGAGACAAAATGAGTTCATTGAAAGGAAGAAAAATATCATCGTTTTTAAATTTTCGAGAGCCACGGAATCCGTATTTTGGATCCAATGTGATTTTGTAGTGATCCAATGTTGAAGACATAATTGAGCTATTGAAAACCCTCACCTGATAGAAGCCAAACTTGCATGTTATAAATAAGTTGTGACCTTGATTGCAAAAGCCACATTAGAGGAAATTTCAACTCAAAATGGGCCTTTCATCCCTAATTCAAATTCCATATCATCATGTGTTAGCCAATGAAATTGCTTTAAATTTGAAATACCGTATAGGTCTTAAACAAATTTTTAATATAAATTTGGGGATAGGTACCATAAAAAAACTACTTTTTTTGTTCGTATTTTTGACATATCTCCCTCTGTTTTTACTCAAATTTCGATCGAGAGATCTCGTTGGATGTGGAATTATATTCCGCATGCAACGGGTACCCACTCTACATACTCTTGATGGAACCTGCTACCTCAAAAACAAGAAATACCTGAAAAAACGTGATCATCATCATCACGTTTTTTCAGGTATTTCTTGTTTTTGAGGTAGCGGGTTCCATCAAAAGTATGCAGAGTGGGTACCCGTTGCATGTGGAATATAATTCCACATCCAACGAGATCTCTCGATCGAAATTTGAGTAAAAACACATGGAGATATGTCGAAAATATGAAACAAAAAAAGTGGTTTTTTTCTTTTCTTCCTCCAAAATTAATAAATATTATTTTATTATTTTAACTATTATTTTATTATTTTCCTTAAGAGGCCCATTTTGAGTTGAAATTTCCTCTAATGTGAGTTGAATAACAACGAATCATTATCTAAGGTTTTCTCTATTGGCGTATGAAAGAAAATGGGAGAAGTGGTTTCTTTGGGTTACGCAGTTTAGGGTAATTTTTAGTGGCAAAATTTCATGAATTGGCTATTTTTTTGGGTTTTTTCAAAAAATAAATTTGTTGTTTAGTGTCTAATATCACCTATATTTACATAAAATATGTTTTTTATCATAATATTCGCTAAAATTTATACATTTCAGTGTTAATTTTATGTTTCATATTTAATATTCGCCTACCTATCTATAAACATGTTTTTTCAATCCAGAATAATCGCCTAGAATACTGTACTTAAGTATAATATTAGAATCCTTAAAAAATACCCTGGGCCTTACGCTAGGTTTAAGAGAATCATAGTTAAGAGAATCGAAGTTTTAATGATGTAAATTTATTCATATTTGTAGAAAAGTAGGTTATTTTTATATTAAAAATATTTTATTTTGGACAAAAAATTGATAAG
>LPNX010564986.1:72105-102834 GCA_001517045.1 Pseudotsuga menziesii | reverse complement strand
ATATATATATATAAGTTTTAGATATGGATCAAAATTATGATTTATTGTGTTTTTCAATTCTAATAACTTGAGGGAAGCTTTTTAAACATCTTCATAAAACTTGTTAGCTTCAACATTGATTGAATAGCAAACATATCTCCTTAAAAATAATTAATTGGAAGTTTTTATAATAAAAATATCAAAAAATATAAACATAAATAGATAGATATAATTTTATTAAACCATCGACTACAAGACCATAATGATATGTGGGAACACAAAGTTGTGTCTTGCCTCTTATGGCACCAACCCTCCCCATATAGTTAAGACAAATCATAGTAGAAATATGAAATTATTCAATTAATATTAAATGGTTAAAAAAATACTCAAGTTTTCATAAGGAGGAATAGGAACATAGTTAAATTTAGCAACATAGTTACTTGGTTATTTGGAATTTCTCTGCCATCCATGCTCTCCCATATGATTTTATGATGTCGATGAATAAAAATTCATTGCAACTTTGTCTTTCTATTTTCATCCTATATAGGAGATGTTCTACTTTCTTTACTTGTTTTGTGCGGCGTTGACTCTTGATTATAGGGTTTCTCTTTGGACTCCTTTCTTTTGGTTCATTGCTATCCTTTAACTGATCTACCTGATTCCCTCCTTCAATGGATTCTTCATCTTCGATGCCCCTGCAACACACGAGGATTCCATCCATGAGTCCCAAATGGAAATGCAGAGAAGGAGAATGAAAAGAATACCTTTGTTGTGTTTTGTTTTGTGTTTTTTTATATTTTTGTGTTTTTATATGTTTTTTATTATTATTTTATATCTATTTATATATAGCTATATTATAATATAAAACTAATATATATAATAGTAAGTAAATGTGTGTGTGTGTATTCTTTCATATCAAGGTTGGAGAAGAGATTTGGAACATCGAGATTCACATGGGTGGTGTCGTATCTGAAAGTCGCATGGGCACTAATTCAAGGAACTGACATGTAGGATAACACATTCTTATCCCGACACATGGACAACATAATGGGAGGTGATCTAATATGGAGGAGTTTCAGCAGTTGGCCATCATAGAAGATATTATGGAGGTTATGGGCCATAATGACCACTTTGTACTTCCTAGCAGCCATGTCAATTCACTATAAAATCGTGTTACAAAATAAGCCATTTAATGTTAATTCATGAAATCAGGTGGTGGTTTTGTCATTTATGTTGTATTTAAAGGCTAAGGAGTTTCAAATTTGTTGTTGTTAAGTTCTCAATTGAATGGTCCTAATGGGTACATACACAGTCAAGAACTTCATATTAGAGTGGTAAAATTATCAATTCTATATGGAAATTATTTGAGATGCTTTGATTGTTTAATTTGAAATGGGGTAGCCACAACGAATTGGAGGAGCATTGCTAATTACATACTATTACAATTTACTAAATTTTAACACTACAAAATATTCAGATAACCCCTAGAAAAATGGGTCTCTGAATCTGTGTTAAAATTTAGTAAATTGTAACAATTCATTGTCATAAAAATTGAAATTTCCCATTTTGAGGTGACACAATTAATGTCACTCATGTCTCTGATATAATTTATTAAATTTTAACACTACAGAGGAATTTAGAGAACCACTACTAAATTTCAACACTACATATGGATTCAGAGACTCGTCTCTAAATCCATATACAATGTTACAATTTACTAAATTTTAACATTGTGGATGGATTCAAATGCCCCTACTAAATTTAACATTATTGTAGATGGATTCAGAGATCCCCTCCTAAATTTTAACATTGCAGATGGATTGAAAGACCCTTGGGGGTCTCTGAATCCATCTGCATTGTTAAAATTTAGTAGGGGGTCTCTGAATCCATTTGCAATGTTAAAATTTAGTAAATTGTACAAATTCACTATCAAAATTGTAATTTTCCATTGTCAAGGAAACACAAATAAAAATGAATAACCTAAATGACTAATTCATATTCTTAGTCATTGTTAGCTAGTAATATTTGTGTTCATGTGACTAAATTAGTCATTTACGTTAGTCATTTTAATTTTAGTCACTTGTTATCTAGTCGTGTATTTTATCTGGTGACTAAATTAGTCGTTTTTAGTTGTATCACCTAAAATTGCTCAAATTTGGTCATTTATCCCTTGAAAAAACTATGGTGACTAACATTTTTAGTCACCTAGTCATTTATCTCTAATTTTGTACTAGTGAGCTATTATACCAATTTTCCTAGGGTTTGTCGTTACCCAACCGCTTGAAACTGCTTGGATGGTGGAGACAGTACACGAAGGGTGAAACATGTCTTTTGTGATTTGAATCTAGGTGGGATATCTCTATCCCCGGCTTATATAACCAAGATTGAGGGAGAAACATGTCTTTAAGGATTTGAATATTGGTGGGATATTTCTATCCCCATATTATATATTCAAGAATAAGGTGTCTATACATCGATAGTTGTTTAGGTGACAATGGCTAGTGTTTTGATGTGGGTACCTTGCCGCATGCCTTTGTCTTTGTCAATTTTATGGAATTTTTATTAAGAACCCATCTATGCATGTACTAGCTAGTCTTGGTCTAGAATTCTTGAACTGAGCTAAAATTCTTGGTCTGGAGTTTTTGAGCTTGTCTTAAAGTATGAATCTTATGGTGTTGTTGCTTATAGTTGAGGATGTTAGAGGGCCTGTAACAATGTGTAATGGTTTAATATGACTCCATTGTGTTTATGTGTTTTGGTTGCTCAACAGTTGAAGCATTAGGGGTTAATTATGGAAGAATGGCGGACAATATTCCTCCATCAAGTGAAGTGGTGAAGTTTCTATAGACCACAATAATTGACAAAGTGAAGCTCTTCGATGCAGATCCTAGTGTCTTATAGGCCTTCACCAATACAAATATAGGGGTGGTTGTAGCTGTGGAAAATGACGAAATCACATCCCTTAACAAACTCCCTACAACGCAGGATTGGATCAAGACAAAAGTGGCTCCTTTCGTTCCAACCACAAATTAAATCGCCATGATCTATGCTCATATCCCAGATCATGGGGGATTTCCCATTGGATGTTGCTTCTGAGCTTACAAATCATGCTTCTCACCAGGTTATATTCATACTATTACCTTAATTTACTGTCATTGCTTGTAGACAAATAGAATGTTTGGGATTTTGCATAGAATTAACACATTCTGCTCTTTGAATATATTTACCAGATTTCCATATTGTTGGGTTATTTAGATTGTTAGGTTCTTATAACAACGAATATAACAAAAAATATTGAGCCATCAAGAGAACTTAGATGTGCATATTCAATCTTAATACCTCCTCATGGTGTGAATAGGTTCTGATCACCCCATTTTTCTCATGGCTCAAGGATGTTGTTGTCTCCCCTCTTTCCTCATGGAGCAAGCAGGTTTTTATCACCATATTCAACAGGTGGAATTTGCAGACATCGAGATTGTAAAGAGCAACAGGTAAATGAACATTGTCTAAACCATTGTTTTCTGCATGCACTATAATGAACTCATCTTTTAAGCAATGCTATCATTTTATATGAACACTAAATAAAAACTCTTAACAAGTTTTTCCACTCTTACAATGTCTTCAAGTTCTTGGCATTGTGTCATAAAACATACAAAATATGTGTATTGATATATTTGGTGAATGTTAAAGCTGTCATAGTTCTTCCATTTCTATAAGGAGGTTGGTTGTCGTTAAGTTAATATAAAAGTAGGCTGAAGTTATAATTGTAATAAATGGCAGATTGACAATGGAAACTAGTTAAAGGAAAAATATATGCTAGAGATAGAACAATCATCAAAAGTAGGAGAAAAATTTTGTACGCAACCAAGAGCCCTTGAGAGTAAATTGCTAACAGAATTGGGGTTCACAAACACAACAATGGAAGAAACTGTCATGGAAGATACTTGTATTGAAGTAGGAGCTTCAAAGGGTCCCCCTATTAATATCCCTGAGGTTCCAGATGTTAAAGTAGATCATGGTTCATTCAATATATCTTATATGAAGAACCTAAAAAATGAGTCAATGGATTCTCGGGATTCTTCATATGAAATGGAGGTATGTGAGTTAGTTTAATTTTAAGTGTGGATGTTGGCTTCATACTTTGATTTTTTTCTGTAGGACTTTAGATAGCACCTGCTCCTTGCATATGACCATCACACTTCGACCACAGCCTTATCGTAATGGAGAAAAGGTATCCTGTATATGAACTCCTCAAATGCGATATGCAATCAATTGATGCCACAACACAATACCGCAAAACCACCGTGGTATTCATCGCACCGCCAAGGTCATGGTATCTCACGTGCAATTATGACTGTGATGGGCCTCCTCCACCGTTGATTGCTCACCTTATAATCTGCTCTGTCGACTTTTTAAGCTCGTTAGAAAGAGCTCTCCTTGCCCTAGACCCACTTGATGATGCACAACAATCATCGATTGACTGTGTAAAACTTGATGTTTCACCTCTGCGAAAGAAATCAATGAATTTGCCTACAATTCTTCATCAATACTCAAAATATTTCAAATTATAGTAATCCAGTGGATCAATAGGATCACAAGACATAATTTAACTAAGAAATCACCTTCGAACTCTATCAATGATCTTGATTAGCAATTGGCCTCAGTGCATTAGATTAAAGCTTCTGCCTGTAAACCTCGTAATGTATGTAAATGAAATTCCACAAATGGACTTGGACTTAAATTAATTCAATCATATAATGTAAATGAAACAAGAATTGCCCTCCCATTGACTAGAGACTCAATCTAAACTGATTCGATGCGCAATTTAAACATACAGTCTACATATGGGCTAATGAAAGCTAATGCTAATCACTTATGACGCATTCGTTGCAATAGACTTCTGGAAAAACATAAATTTGAACATCAAAAAGAAATATTAGAGGTACCTACACAACTTTTTGGAATATGGTGTAAAATATGAAACGTGGACAATCGAATGACCTTCCAAAATATATAACTTTTATTTATGGAAACTAAGTATAAATCCCAAAATATGAGGTTCTTCTAAGGTTGGTATGTTATTTGTTTCCCAAAAAATAATGAATATGTTTGCGTTGGTCCACTCGTTTGGCATGCAAATGGTGGAATTTTGTGAAAAAAATTATATAGAGCTGTAGATAACAGGTGTGTCTAGTGCAGAGCTATTTTTCCATATTTATTTATGTTATTTTTTTTTTTCAAATTAAGGAAGTCAGTGACACCCTAAAATGACAAGGTGGATCATTGGTCCACCACATCTTGGTCTTAACATAGTCAATGAATGATATTTTGTTTTAGGATGTAGGTATTTGTGTCTTATTGTGTGGGTTCTTTTCCATTTTCTAAATAGGTGAGCCAATCAAAACTTATAGCCGAAGCAAATAGCCTACCTTTCATGTTAGATTGGTGTTAGTCCATTTAAAATTAAATAAAAAATAGAAAGAGATAATAGATGTAAATAAAAATTACATATTTAGAATCTACATACAGAGTTACACAAGTGTGTGAATTTTCATTAGCAGTAGACAAGCGTGGCATATGCAAAATCATGCATGAAATAGGAGAAGTGGTACAAAACATGTTTTATGTCATAAGACAGTCCAAACCACTTGGTTTGGCAACCCGAACCTAAAACCAAAGCAGCCAAGTCAACCACCACGTAGATTGGAAAAAAGGTGCCCGCCAAAATTATAAATTTAAGTCACACGTGCATGTAGTTTAAAACATAACGTGCACACACTAGAAGCGTGATCGCGCTAGTTTGTGCGCACGCGTTAAAGACGCATGCGCACACTTGTTAAGTAAAAACTTTGTTTTGATTTTGTTTTGATGAGGATCATGATGACTATGACTATGATGACGATGATTATGATGACGAGGATTATGATGATGATCATGATGATCATGATGATGATTACGATGATGAGGATGATGATGTTGATGATGACGATGATGAGGAGGAGGAGGAGGATGATGACTATGATGATGAACAATGATGGTGATGATGATGATGAGGAGGAGGAGGAGGAGGAGGATGATGATCACAATGACTATGACTATGATGACGGTGATTATGATGATGATGATGATGATGTTGATGACGACAATGATGATGATGATGCAGATGATGATGACTATGATGATGACTATGATGGTGATGATGATGATGAGGATGAGGATGAGGATGATGACGATGCTGACGATGATGAGGAACAATGATGATGATGATGATGATAAGGATGATTTCAATGATGATGATGAGGATGATGACTATGATTATGATGATGAGGATGAGGATGAAGATGAGGATGATGATGACGATGACAGTGATGATGAACAATGATGGTGATGATGATGATGAGGATGAGGATGATGATGATGACAACGATGATGAGGAACAATGATGATGATGATGATAGACTTAGTTGAAACTTTGCTTTGATTTTATTTTCAAGAATTTGCAATGGAATGATGATGATGAACAATGATGATGAGGAGGAGGAGGAGGATGACAATGATGATGACGAGGATGATGACTATGATGATAAGGATGAGGAGGAGGATGATGATGATGATGATGATGACGACGATGATGATGATGGCGATGATGATGATGATGAACAATGATGGTGATGATGATGATGAGGATGAGGATGACGATGACGATGACGATGATGAACAATGTTGGTGATGATGATGATGATGATAACAATGATGATGAGGAGGATGATGACTATGATGATGATGATGAGGATGAGGATGATGATGATGATGATGATGATGGAATGATGATGAACAATGATGGTGATGATGATGGTGATGATGATGACAATGATAATGATGAGGATGAGGATGATGATGAGGAGGAGGAGGAGGAGGAACAATGATGATGATGATTATGATGATGATAGGTTTAGTTGAAACTTTGCTTTGATTTTATTTTCAAGCATTTGCAATGGAATGATGATGATGAACAATGATGATGAGGAGGAGGAGGAGGATGACAATGATGATGACGAGGATGATGACTATGATGATAAGGATGAGGAGGAGGATGATGATGATGATGATGATGACGACGATGATGATGATGGCGATGATGATGATGATGAACAATGATGGTGATGATGATGATGAGGATGAGGATGACGATGACGATGACGATGATGAACAATGTTGGTGATGATGATGATGATGATAACAATGATGATGAGGAGGATGATGACTATGATGATGATGATGAGGATGAGGATGATGATGATGATGATGATGATGGAATGATGATGAACAATGATGGTGATGATGATGGTGATGATGATGACAATGATAATGATGAGGATGAGGATGATGATGAGGAGGAGGAGGAGGAGGAACAATGATGATGATGATTATGATGATGATAGGTTTAGTTGAAACTTTGCTTTGATTTTATTTTCAAGCATTTGCAATGGAATGATGATGATGAACAATGATGATGAGGAGGAGGAGGAGGATGACAATGATGATGATGACTATGATGATGATGATGAGGATGATGATGATGATGATGGTGATGATGATGATGATGAACAATGATGGTGATGATGAGGAGGAGGAGGATGATGATCACGATGACTATAATGACTATGATGAAAATGATTATGATGATGATGATGATGATTACGATGATGAGGATGAGGATGTTGATGATCACGATGATGAGGAGGAGGAGGATGATGATGACTATGATGATTAACAATGATGGTGAGGATGATGATGATGATGACGATGACGATGATGAGGATGGTGATGATCACGAGTAGTATGACTATGATGATGATTACGATGATGAGGATGATCATGACTATGTGGTGATCATAACGATGATGACAATGATGATGATGAGGAGGAGGAGGAGGAGGAGGAGGAGGATCACTATGATGATGATGATGACGATGAGGATGATGAGGATGATGAGGATGAGGATGAGGATGATGATGATGATGAACAATGTTGGTGATGGTGATGATGAGGATGATGAAAATGATGAGGATGAGGATGATGACAATGATGATGATGATGAGGATGATGATGATGATGATGATGATGATGATGGAAATGATTATGAACAATGATGGTGATGATGATGATGATGATGATGAGGATGAGGATGACAATGATGATAATAGGTTTAGTTGAAACTTTGCTTTGATTTTATTTTCAAGCATTTTCAAAGGAATGATGATGATGACCATGACGATGATGATTAACAATGATGATGATGATGATGAGGAGGAGGATGACTATGATGATGAGGAGGAGGAGGATGAGGAGGAGGAGGAGGAGGATGAGGATGACGACGATGACAATGATGATGAACAATGACGGTGATGATGATGATGACGACATTGAGGAACAATGATGATGATGATGAGGATGATAGGTTTAGTTGAAACTTTGCTTTGATTTTATTTTCAAGCATTTGCAATGGAATGATTATGATGAACAATGATGAGGAGGAGGAGGAGGAGGATGACAATGATTTTGATGATGACTATGATGATGATGATGATGATGATGATGATGACAATGATGACAATGATGATGCTGATGGCGATGATGATGATGATTAACAATGATGGTGATGATGATGATGATGATCACGATGACTATGACTATGATGACGATGATTATGATGATGATGATGATGATTAGGATGATGAGGATGATGATGTTGATGACGACGATAATGACGATGATGACAACGATGATGATCAGGAGTAGTATGACTATGATGACGATGATTATGATGATGATTATGATGATGAGGATGATGATGACTATGATGGTGATGGTGATGATAACGATGATGATGATGATGACGATGATGAGGATGATGATGATGAGGAGGAGGAGGAGGATGACTATGATGATGAGGATGAGGAGGAGGAGGAGGAGGAGGAGGATGTTGAACAATGTTGGTGATGGTGATGATGAGGATGATGACAGTGATGATGATGAGGATGATGAGGATGATGACTATGATTAGGATGATGAGGATGAGGATGATGATGATGATGACGAGGATGACGATGACGATGACGATGATGATGATGAGGATAAGGATGAGGATGACGATGATGATGATAGGTTTAGTTGAAACTTTGATTTTATTTTATTTTCAAGCATTTTCAAAGGAATGATGATGATGAACAATTATGATGATGATGATGATGATGATGATGATGACGATGATGAGGATGATGACTATGATGATGAGGAGGAGGAGGAGGAGGAGGAGGAGGATGAGGATGAGGATGAGGATGAGGATGAGGATAACAACGATGACAATGATGATGAACAATTATGGTGATGATGATCATGATGATGTTGAGGAACAATGATATGATGATTATGATGATAGGTTTACTTGAAACTTTGCTTTGATTTTATTTTCAAGTATTTTCAATGGAATGATGATGATGACCATGACTATGATGATGATGATGATAAGGATGAAAGTAGTGGTGAATACTATATTGTAAAAATACTCAAACATGCGTGAATACAAAGTCGTTGTTGAAGAACATTAGTCATTAAATGAGATAAATGTTAGTGAGTAAATGCTCTAAATGTTAGGCACAAGCGCGCATGTCTAATTGTGTGTGCATGTAAAAGCATGCACACGGTCTTATTAATGTGTGTGCATGCTCAAATATGCATGTGCGTACTTGTTATTAGTTTAAAAAAATATAGGTCTGGATTCTCAGGATTGCTACCAATTTTCACGGGTTTTCTATAGTTGTTCGTGCGTTTTTTGCTCCTGAACTCTAAAATTTGGCTCACACTCCATCACCACTCTTTGATCTATTGGATAGAATTTCACTCTTGGAATCTAACAAACATATTCAGTGGTATTGGAAGTTGGTGGAAATATTCAAACTACAAGTTTTCATTGCAAGAAGAGATCATTTTGAATAGGTATGGTGAATTGTAAATAATTGTTTTAATTCACAAGCTTTCATATCATTTCATTGATTTATCTTTTATGATATGCCTACAATAATGTCTCTCTCATAGACGACATTTAATTTCACAAGAATAGATCCCAACCTCACATCTAAACAAGTCTCATATTCTCCATACAAGATGAAGTATGCAATGTTAACTAATTTACATTTACACATGAATATATTTTAATTTCACACAATGATGGCACGGATGAAGTTATCTCTTGAGACTCTTCAATTTAAAAAAAAAACCTTTGAGGTAATCATGGGAGAGGGGTCCATATTGAATAGTTTACCAAGTTGTCCATATTCTCTATACAAGATGAAGTATGCAATGTAGACCAATAATCATTTGCACATGAATATATTTTGATTTCCCACAAGGATGGCATAGATGAGGTTCTCTATTGAGACTCTTCAATATGTATAAAAACCTTGGAAGCATTCATGGGAGAGAATTCATATTGAACAATTCACCAACTTGTCCATGCTCTCCTCTTCATGCTATATTTATCATAACAAGCCTTTGAGCTTGACAGGGATGCCTCTACCTCAATGATTTCTCCTTTTTTTCGAGGGATTTGCAACCTCCTCATTGTGTAATTAGTCAATTTGTTCTCTTAATAGTTAACTTGTAACTTAATGAGTGTAATTTACTCAATTTATTCCTGAGACATCCAAACACCAACTTGTGTCTTCCCTCACAACTAATGTGGCATATTACGTGTAATGTCATCTCATCCAAAGTTGTTGAAAATGAAGAATATTTCACTCATCTTCTTTTGACTTCCAATACTTTTTGAACACAAAGGAAGTTATAATCCTATAGTTGTAATACATGCAAACCTGACTCTCTTTACTTGACTCAAATAGAAAATAGAAATGAAACTTTGGTTCAAACATAAAGAGAAACCTTTAATCAGCATTTATGTATCAATACCAATAATTACCATACTAACATATCTATAAATTAGTTAATTATGTTGGAACACGTCATGTTTCTTGTATAATGGAACTAATACATTATTTGTTGCTTCTTATGCAGGGGTAGACCTCATAGTTTTGATAAAGAAAATTTTGGAGATGGGAAACTCACATAACAGAGAAACAAAAACTAGAAGGAATATGCCCATTGAAAAGGAAAATGAGGTAAGAGAAAAGGCCAGGCTGCTAATGGAGAGAGTGAGACATGGTCCAAACATTTCCACTGATACTACAACTGATCCTAACAGAGTTGATGACATAACAACCTCTACTTTAGAACGATGGGTGAAGTGGTTGTGTCCAATGGACCCAACTCAAGTTCCAACATCAACACAATCTCCAACCAACAATCCATCAACAAGGCATGTTGAAGCTCTTGAAGACATAGGTATATTGAGAGATGCTGAGTATGACGCGTTGGACCTAGGATCAATGATTAATTTACAATCTCTCTAAGAAGGCCACAACCATATCGAGCACACTACCAAAATGGACCAACATGTAAATGAAGCACCACAACAAAGAATCCCTAGGATTCGTAGCTCATGTCCACCTTCCCTACCTCGACTGTCTATTGCAAGAAAAAGGAATCCTAGACATATCCATGGGGATGAAAGTTGTTTGTCAATCCTTGAAGGTAAGTTTCCCAAATGCACTATCGATTGGAAATGTAAAAAATTAATGAAGGAATATTTTTAATCCAAAGGCGATGCATGTAAATGTCAATTATTACTATGTTTGTTAAAGTCAAATTGTTTAGTTGTTGTTAGGAGAATTTTGGGCATAAAGATGGTTAGAAGTTCAGAGCCTAACAATCATATTGTTAGAAATATCCAATCTACTTTTAATGTGATTGGGAAGATGTCCGGTACTAAATATCTTTTTGCGGCTCGTCATGTGTTATCAGAATCAGTTGTAAGCAAGTCCACATGGCAACGTCGCCTCCTTTCACAGACTTCTCAGATACTTAAATTAAATAGAAAAATTGTTTTGAAGTACTCTGTTATAAGAGAAAATCTGCAGACTCTAGGTGGAAAATATTGTTGGGATTTTTTCGGCAGGTTGCCTCATCGAAATATGAAGCTAATTGATGTTGTTATGGACTTAGTGCAAAATTTTTGGCATGATCATACCAGGCCTTCATCTAATCAAAGAGATGTGCTAAAGCTGAGAAAATGTTCTACTGAATGTGAACCCCATGCCAAACACTTCCTTGACACAAACAGACTGAACTCTATGAGAGATCCAGGAATGAGCACACACAATTGAACCTGGGCCAAAGGTCCTTTGAGAAATGTAAACCATGGTACATTCGCATATGCATTGATTGAAACACATGCTATTGTAGATACCATGTAGAATATGAATATTTTATGACACGTATAAACATATATTTTGTGATTTGCATACTAACCTTGAGTAGGGCTGCAATGAATCTGTAATACCACCGAATGCATCGAGAGATTTTATCGTCAGCATCATGTGTCCAAGGCATGAAGGAAAAAAATACTATGGAAAATCATGTCTATATGGGAATTGCTCCAGGTGCAGTGGGTTTTCTCTTTTGAACCGTTGCATTCATGGAAGCGATAAGTATCAATTTGGCAATATGAGCATGGAGATGCAGAGCTTCAAGTACGTAACCTATCAACCAGATAGTGTGAAGGAAAGTAAAAATATTGCATTGGTGAAGTCAACAATAAGTATTTCAAGCAAATAAATTGTAAACTACTACTGCATTCAACATAATGCATGCAAATCTATAATAAAAGGAAAATTAATATAAAGAAGTACAAAATGATATATTAATATAGAAACATTTCCAATCATATACAGTAGTAGTGAAAAAGGGAGCATCATTCCCAATGTTTATACAATGCCAACTCGTACCGTATACAAAATATGGCAACTCGTTCCCTACACAAAATATGGCAACTCATGCCAAAATGCCACATAATGGCTAGTGTACATAGGAGGGTCTCTCAATCCTCCTGCCCACCCTCGGAGCTCCTAGGTGCACCTCCAAAATCGAGCTTCCTCTTCTTCGAGCTAGAGGAAGCTCAGTTCTTCTAGCCACTTCGACCACCTCCCCTTGGGATCTTAAACAACAACAATCAAATGTCAACTCCTATAGGAAATTATACAAGTATAAAACACAATTTAAAAATCAAAATTACATTTTCAAATTTTAAATAGCTCACCTGAGATGAGACCGTAAGTGGTGAGCAGGATACCCTCCTCTGTGATCCAAGTCTCTTGGCAACGCCACCCTGCAACATTTAAACAGTAAGATAACTTATACAATTTACTTCCTATGATAATTTTCATTAATATTGCATGAGATTTTCATAAACTAATCAATCTCAATGTGAACACAACAAGCTGGTCCTAGGGGATGGCAGGTGGAGCAATCGATTGGTCCTCAGGGGTGGCAGGTGGAGCAGTGGGATGGACAACCTGATCTAATGCTAGGGTGGATGATATAGTAGGATGTAGCCACATCTATGTTGGCTACAACACTAGGGGGCATGGTGGGAGAGGGCATGAACTAGAGTGAGCGAAGTGGTGGTGTACGACGATAAACGCCAATTGGATGTAGAATGGAATGAGCCACCCTGGAAGAGGAAACGAGGGTGGTGGCAGAATATGGGGGAGGGGGATGAGGTCTGGGATGGGGTGGAGGGATGGGTGAATGTGGATGTATGTTGTAATGTGGTCAGAGGGGGGAGGGTGGAAACATGGGAAACTACAAGGGAGGGGGTGGATGGGTGGGGCGAGGGGGAGTGAGCAAATTCTATGACGAATATGGGGGAGATGGATGGAACTGTGGTGGTAGATGGGTGGGGCAGGGGGGAGTTAGTGAAGGATGTAATGAAGAAGGGGAAGCTGGATGGAAGTGTGGTGGTGGATGGGATGCAAGGGATGGATGGAACTGGGTGGGGAGGGATGTAGGGAAAGGGACATGTATGCTAGGGGCTACACCTGCCATATATGGTGGGAAAAAGGAAGTTGGTGGAGAGATAGTGACACCGACGTTCCTATGTACTCTGACCTGCATACATATTCATGGCGTCATATATTAGTACATAAAAAATATAACTATACAAATCTAAGCCATCAAAACTAAAATTAAATTTATACTTTATTACAAAATACCTGCTCACGATGGGGATCTGCTAATCCCTGATGGGGATGGCTGGTCACTCAATCTTGCAGACACCTATTTATTTTCACAAAAATATTTAGATTCAAATACTAAATATTAACTACATTGGAAGACAAGATTAACTATTAACATTAAATTTAATTACTGAAAGAAAAATACCTGTGTGTATGGTGTCGTGATGTCCTCTGCAGCTACCATGGATCCATCTAAGTTGAAGGAACCAACATCCTCCCACCCAGGTGTTGGAGAGTCAGCATTGAATAGTTGTACATTAAAAAAAATCAAGTCATCAACATCTGATTCTAAGATAAATTTATTATAAATTATGAGATTGCATAACGTATAATCAATACTTGAACATTAAATAAAACAATAACTAACCTGGTGTAGGTAGCTCTCTGTGGCATGCTCCTGCATGGGAACCTGGCATGGATTCCCCCAATGAGAAAAACAATGTGGCACTGGTCCGGTCGAGCTAGATGGATCATCCTGGCTACCACCTGTAGCTTCTCTCCCTGTCCCACCACTAGTAGACCATGCAGAAGTGTGTCTCTCAGGGTGGTCCTGCTCGCTCTGCGTGGACATAGCCACAAATGTGGTATGCCTGAGAAAGTGCCGTGTGGCACATCTAACAAACTCATGGATCTCATCTAGCCTGCTAGCTAACCCAAGGGGTTGAGGAAGTGGGTTTGGCTCTCGCCTAGGTACAAGAGGTCATCTGAGTGGGTTCCGGTGGGCATGAGGTTGATCTTGGGCTAAGCCAAAACCAACACCCTGGAACTTGGTGATGTAGAAGTAGTTCACATGGAACCCTAACACAAACTCAACCCACAGATTCCTGAGAAAATACTGTGGGACCTCGACATTGTTGCATGGAGGCTTGTCAAAAACCATGAACCATCTCTTCCTCAAGTTATCTCTCCATGGCTGGTAATTACACCAGTCAATGCAAACTCGCCTCTTCTTCACATCTGGAGGCTTTCCTGTTCTCGAATCTGTAAATTTGCTCCACAGTTGGGATCTTGTGATATTCAAGTTTTTTATATCCTCTTTGGATATATGAGTGCTATAATGCTCTCTCATCCGAGCCCTATATTCTCTCAAACTTGTTATCTCACTGTGGGAAATGTTGATAGATTCTATTATGTTTTGTAGTGATGTGGAGAGGGAAACCCAAGAGGGTTCCCTAGTGTTCGTCAATTCATCACTCAAAATTATTAATTGGTTTAAATCCTCATGTAATTCATCTTTGGGGTTTTCTTGGTTTAATTATGGGTTTGGGTCCTCTGATTGGTTTGTTTCATTCCTTTCTTGGGATTGTTCATTGGTATTTGTCATTGTGTTTAGGTAATTTGTACCTGCAATATCAAATTTTGCCCATTTCAATTGATTTTCAATTTTTTTTAGTTTTGTATTTTATTTGAAAAACAATAAAAAACATTGAAATAAACAAAAAAATTGCATTCCTACTCTATTTACCTTACTCCAACATCATTTTAGGAAAGTTGGACAATTCCATTGGGCTCCTTGGGGGTCGTTAATGCCTCCTTGTGCGCTCGCTGGTGGGTAGAAAATAAAACACTTGTTCGCTGTTTTTTTTTAAACACAAGGACGCACACGCGTACCTATGTACGATCATGCCAAACACATGCACACATCCACATACACCTGTGTGCATAGGCACGCGCATGCATCATTGTGGGTGCATGCACGCTCTCATTGTTCATGCTGGCAACCCAGCGTGGAGGTTCACCACTATCAAAGCAGGAGCGCATGCATGAATCTAGGAGTTGCTTGCATGTTGTTGTTTTGACCTGCTTGCGCACTCCCATTGCATCATATTTGGGTAGCAGGTTCTTGCGGGAACCCATATCTCTGTGTAAATTATAACTCAATGAACTCAAAGAAACCCAGGCATACAGGCTTATCCTTCCACTAGAAGGCGAAGATTGTTGATCGCTATTTCAATGGTTTTTATTATGCACTAAGAGTTGTCATTACTGGAGGGGGTTTTAGTAAGGTTTATGTCCATCATGAACATGAGCAAGATCTGCCACTTGAATACACAATGAAAGTATTCAATATTCACTAGAATCCATGGGGCAAGTTCTCTACAGACTGTCTGGGGCCTCTCTGCGAAATGGAGACTAGGAGACAAAGGTAGGAATGCTAACACTCTAGACCCATAGAAAGTGGATTAGAAGGAGTGGGTTGCATTTAGGATTCTAGGAAATGGATCTACTGTATCTGGATTTTCATATGGATTTGGGCCTAGAGCTTCTCCTAGTGAAATTCTGTCTACATCCAAGTCAGCAGATCATTTCAAACGTCAAATGTTTGGAGATTTTAGTGTTAAGGATTCATATACAGATTATTTCTTTCAGAAGTTAGATATAAATAAAAAATCTCATGGAAAGGAAGGTAGTGGCTTTGGTAGGGGATATTGGAATGAAAAAGGTGGAGGGGAAGATGATCAAGCAGGTCATGGTACAGATACACCGGTTAATGGGATGGGTGACAAATTGAAAAAGGTTGCAATGGAATATGATTATGGTTTACTGAGACCAAAGGAGGACTATTCCTTCAGACCTGATACCACATTTATACATGGATCTACTTATATACCTATGGATCTTGATATTACAAATCCAGCAATACGAAGTCCTTTTAAACGGCCTAAATTTCAAACAACAACCAGTGAAGTCTTGCGGAAAACAAAATTTAGGAATGTCAAGTTTCTTCAGAATTTTATTACTAAGGCAGGAATCCTTTACCCATGAAAGAATTTTGGTATTAGAGCGAAGGCTCAGAGGAAAATTACTCGTGAAATAAACCCAAGCAATCTTATGGGCAATCTTCTCCTTCTTTGTGTGAAAATATGCTTCTGATTTCTTATGATTTTCTACTAACGAAACAATTACAACACATTGAAATGTGGTATTACAACTATTTTTTTAACAAAGTATCTTTGTGCAATTAAGAACATACTTGAATTAAGAACATAATCGACTATCACATTGGTTTTCTTTCATCTTGCACACCTAACTACATATATTTGTGATCATTTTAGTTAGATTCCCCCAAAAATATCAAATTACAATACATCAAAATTCCATATTTGGTGAAACCATGACTCTAAAGGTTCTGGCCTGAACCTACTAGAAGGTCAAAAGGGGTTAGCAGATTCATTGTACTAATTTTTATTCACTAACTAAAGTGCTTATCGTTCATTTCACAAATTTTCATTGGCATGTTATAAGGATAAGGAAAATGCAATTCCCGCTTCACAGAAATCTATTTACCTATCGTAATATTAAAAAAATGA
This sequence comes from Pseudotsuga menziesii, assembly GCA_001517045.1. Classification (NCBI taxonomy): domain Eukaryota; kingdom Viridiplantae; phylum Streptophyta; class Pinopsida; order Pinales; family Pinaceae; genus Pseudotsuga; species Pseudotsuga menziesii. The sequence goes on along the minus strand of LPNX010564986.1, from coordinate 85,352 downwards.
CATAAATTTACTCAGATACCCCACTTGCGAGAAGAGCTTACGAAGCGACTTTCTTTCTTTGATTTTAATTGTACTTACTGTACATTGTGTGGGTTCTCCCTTTGACTTTCATGGTTGTCGGTGGCCTCAAAGACTTGTACCCATCCTATTTCTAGAGAGTTTTAAAATAAAGAAACGTTAATACCATCAATCAATATTCATCACTCAAAAGGAGCACTCTTAATCTTCCGTATGTAGATATTCCAACAAATCTTTCAATACCAAAATCCCATACCTTACCTTCTACGGATTTGATTTCAAACCTCTGTCCATATCATATTATTAATCAAAATACATAGTCATGCTGTCAAGTTGATAGGCTCTAGGGACGCCATCATTTGTTGACCTTATAAGTCAAGGAGTAAGATAAACTCTAGACCTTTTGCACTTAAAATACGGTGATTTTTTTGGCCAAAATCTGGCAGAAATTATTCAAAAAGTATTTTTCAGTCATTGGAATTGCATAAACTGGGTATCGCAAAGGTAATTGAGGGTCCTGAATCCATTTCTGCAATAAAAATTACAATTTTAAAACTAACAATCTCATTTTCAACAAATAATGTTACCAAATTCCGGGCAAACTTACCTCCAAAGGTGCAAATGGTCTAGATATTATCCAACTCCATAAGTCAATGGAAATTCAACCATTCAAACACTACCTTTACTTTATTACCACTGATCCCTCCTATGAGGATTAGGGGATTTTTTTCATTTTCCAAGGCCGAAGAATGTATGTTCTGTTAGCAAATTTCTGATTCTGAAAAATGCGGAATAAAACTCTGAAACAAAATCGAAATAGGAATACCGAATAGATCATACCTCCAACCATTGATGCTACTTGACTTGTTGTAGAATATTTCCCTGTTCCACACAAGTTTAGCTTCCTGTACGGTACTTCCAAGCTCTTCTTTCTCTTTCTTGATGGTGTAAAACTGAAGGGGATTGAGTTAGTGAGCTTGGGGACCAAACAGGGGTTTAATAGCCAAGCTTCCATCAAGATTATGTTGGCTATGTGTCAACTGTTCCACAAATCTAGGTAGATAACCCTAGATAGAATAATGGACCACTCCAAAAGCTCCCAGCAAGAAAACAGTCTCCAAACTAGAAATCAGTTCGAGTTAGTGGTTGATAACCGAATGAACTGGCGATAGTTTTGACGAGCCGTGGAATGCGGGATGCGGCTGTGGGAACTTACATTCTCCCACTTGGTCCATACTTCCAAACTTAAGGTCTCATCTTAAAACCTATTGACAATCTGTATTAAGTAATAGATACAAGAATCATGGCGATAAGTCCTCTTATGACAAGTATTACCTTCCATGTATTACTATGTATTTATTGCTATTTAATTTATGTGGCAACAATTTCTTAATGAATAAACCTTATGTTTATTCTTGGTCCTCATAGATGAATTTTCTCAAATTAAATTAAGGTGCACATAAGTATGAGAAAAAAAAATATCACAGTAATTAAGAATTTCATTAAAAATAACATTGTCCATACAATGAGAAACTACATAATGGAACCAAGTCCCATATTCATTACATGATCCTTGAATTTAAATGGTGGCATGCCCTTAGTCAAAGGATCAGCGATCATCAACTCAGTATTGATGTTCTCAATGACCACTTTCTTTTCTTTAACACGTTCCCTTATGGCTAAATACTTAATGTCTATGTGTTTATTTTGACTCCCACTTTTGTTGTTTTTAGCCATAACAACAGCAACTGAATTGTCGCAATACATTCTCAATGGCTTAGAGATAGAATCCATAATTCTAAGCCCAGAAATGAAACTCTTAATCCATACACCATGTAAAGTTGCCTCAAAACAGGAGATGAACTCAGATTCCATAGTGGAAGTGGCAATCAAGGTCTGCTTGGCACTCCTCCATGATACAGCTCCACCGACCATCATAAAAATGTATCCTGATGTTGATTTGCATGAATCAACACATCCAGCAAAGTCAAAATCTGAGTAGCCAATTACTTCCAAATTGTTCCTCTGTCTATACATAAGCATGTAGTCTTTAGTTCCTTGAAGATACCTCATTACTTTCTTTGCAACTCTCCAGTGGTCTATACCTGGATTACTCTGATATCGTCCCAACATTCCCACAACAAATGCAATGTCGGGTCTTGTGCAGACCTGAGCATACATTAGGCTTCCGACAGCAGAAGCATATGGAATGTTCTTCATTTGTTCCCCTTCAAGGTCGTTCTTCGGGCATTGGTTCAAATTGAACCTATCACCCTTCACAATGGGAGCTATACTTGGTGAACAATCCTTCATCCAAAATCTCTCTAAAATTTTATTAATATAGGTTTCCTGAGACAGACCCAAGCGGCCTCGAAATCTGTCTCTATGGATCTTAATTCCAATGACATAAGATGCCTCACCCATATCCTTCATATCGAAATTTTTAGAGAGGAATTGTTTCACTTCATGCAGCATACCCTTATCATTGGTTGCTAGCAAAATGTCATCCACATATAAAACAAGTAAGCAAATTTTAATCCCACTAACTTTCAAGTATATACATTGATCCATAATGTTTTCTTCAAAACCAAAAGAAGAAATTACATTATGGAATTTCAAATACCATTGGCGGGATGCTTGTTTTAAACCGTATAAGGATTTCTTGATCTTGCAAACCAATTGCTCACCATCACTAGAGGGGAATCCTTCAGGTTGTTTCATGTAAACCTCCTCCTCTAGGTCTCCATTTAGAAAAGTCGTTTTCACATCCATTTGATGCAACTCCAAGTCGAAATGGGCTACTAATGCCATAATAACGCGCAAGGAATCTTTCTTAGATACAAGAGAGAAAGTCTTCGTGTAGTCGATTCCTTCTTTCTGAGTGAATCCTTTAGCAACAAGTCTAGCCTTGTATCTCTCAATGTTGCCCAATGAGTCTTTCTTTGTCTTAAAGACCCATTTACATCCAATGGCTTTTGCACCATTAGGCAACTCAACAAGATCCCAGACTTCATTACTTTTTATAGAATTCATCTCTTCCTTCATGGCATCGTACCATAATTCTGATTCTTTGCAATTCATGGCTTGTGAAAAGGACTTGGGATCATTTTCGGCTCCAACGTTAAAGTCGGATTCTTGTAGATACACAACATAATCATCAGGAATTGTTGTTCTCCTTGTTCTAGTAGATCTTCTTAATGTTGTATCACTATCTTCTTGAGAAGCATGTGGTTCAACTCATTGTTCAAAAGTTCTTGGAAACTCTTGAACTACTTGATCTACTAGAATGTCGTCAGCAGCTTGTGGAACTTCAACAATTGGTTGTTCAACACCAGTTTGTACTTGAGGGGTGCTGTGAACAATAACCAATCTATCACTTGAGGTGGAAGGTTGATATTTTGAATGATCCTTCTCGAAAACTATGTTCCTGGTTAGATCGCTCCCACTGATCAAATCATTTTCAAGAAATTTTGCATTTCTTGATTCCACAATCCTAGTGCCGTGAGATGGGCAATAAAATCTGTAACCTTTATACCTTTCAGCATATCCAATGAAATACCCACTAATGGTCCTTGGGTCCAGCTTATTTTCTTATGGATTATATATTCTCACTTCAGACAGGCATCCCCAAACGTGCATATGTCGCAAACTTGGTTTCCAACCTTTCCATAATTCAAATGGCGTTTTAGGAACGGCCTTGGTTGGAACTCGGTTTAATATATACACTGTCATCTTAAGTGCTTTAGTCCACACGGATTTAGGAATATTGGAGCTGCTAAGCATACTCCACACCATGTCCAATAAAGTTAAGTTTCTTCTTTCTGCTACACCATTCTGGTCGGGTGAATTAGGCATGGTGTATTAGGCAACAATCCCATGCTCTTGAAGAAATTTTGCGAATGGCCCAGGTGCTTTTCCATCTTCTGTGTATCTACCATAATATTGTCCACCTCTATCTGATCTCACAATCTTAATTTGCTTGCCGCACTGTTTCTCTACTTCAGCCTTAAATATCTTAAAGGCATCTAATGCTTCGTTCTTTTTATGAAGCATGTAGAGATACATATATCGTGAGTAATCATCTATAAAAGAGATGAAGTATCTCTGACCATGTGAGTCCATCTCTGGACTACATATATCAGTATGTATGATCTCTAATATGTCCGAACTCCTATTGGCACCTTTCTTTGACTTTTTGGTCTGCTTTCCTTTTATGCAATCCACACAAGTCTCAAAATCAGTGAAATCCCGAGTATTAAGTACTCCTTCATTTACCAATCTTTTAATTCTTTCTATGGTGATATGACCTAACCTCTAGTGCCATAATTTAGAGGAATCTTCATTAATAACACATCTTTTAGTGCCAGTGTGAACATGCATTGAATCATAAGTGACATTGTTTTGTAAATTAATGCGGTAAAGACCATCAAACAAAATACCATTCCCAACATAATCAGATTTATTAAATAAACTGACGGATGTTTCTGAAAAGTTAAACGAATATCCAAAAGGTACAAGTCTTGAAACTGAAATCAAGTTTCTAGAAAAGCTTGGAACATAAAATATCTTTTCTAATTCTAAAACAAAGCCACTGCTTAAAGTTAAATAGCATGTTCCTATAGCTTCCACACGCGAGCCCATCTTGTTTCCTGATAAGATGCTTTTCTCACTTCCCACTGGCTTCCTTAGGTTTTGCAAACCCTGCAAGGAATTCGAAATGTGAATTGTTGATCCAGAATCAATCCACCAAGTGTTAATATTGACATTGACCATATTAGATTCATAACAAACAAACGAGATTGCATTACCTTTGTCCGCAAGCCATTTCTGAATTTTTTCGCATTCCTTCTTCATGTGTCCCTTCTTTTTACAGAAGAAACACTTGGAATCCTTCTTAATATTAGCTTGGGGAGGTACTTTACCTTTCCCTTTCTTATTGGCTTGATATTTTCCCTTCCCATGCATTGCCAGCATTGCACTTTCTCCCAGTTCCATCACCAATATTTCTTCCTCTTGAACACACATGGTCATGAGTTCATTTATTGACCATTTATACTTATGTGTGTTGTATGAGATTTTGAAAGGTCCATATTGGTGCGGAAGGGTGTTCAGGATGTAGTGCACTAGGAAAGACTCTGATATTTCAACACTGAGTTTCTTCAATTGAGCCACAGTGTCCCTCATTTGCATGATGTGCTCATGCACACCTTTCACACTGGTGAGCCTTAGGGATGAGAACTTCATGATTAGGGTGCTTGCTAGTGCCTTGTCTGAAGTGACGAATTGATCATCAATCGCTTTTAGCAAATCTCGGACCCTTTCATGCTGATCAACTGAACCACAAATACCAGCTGAAATTTTAGTCTTAATGAACATCATGCTTAAATGATTAGATCGCTCCCATCGCTCATAAAGCGTGATGTCTGTTGCAGTACTGGTATTGGTGAGTGCTGGTGGTTCATCTTTCCTAATAGCATAATCTATGTCCATCCATCCTAAATGAAGGAGAATTCTCTCCTTCCATACCTTATAGTTATCTCCCTTAAGTTCGGGGATATCACAACGAATTTCAGAGAAATTTGCAGGTTGTACAACTGCATAAAAATAAAGATCACATGCTTACGTTAAAATTGAGACCAAATAAATTTTCATGTTTTACCAATGTAAATTCATGCTTTAAGATTGAATCTAATGACATAAAAATTTCCTGTGGGCTAAATTTTTAATTCAAGCATATTCAAATATTCTTTATGATAAAACTATTAATTCATAATTCCGATGGGTAACTTATGAATAATTCAATATTTTATCCTAATTAATTACATAAATATAATAAAAATTCATGTGGGATAAAATTTATTATATTTAGTATAATTAATTACAATTAATGTCTAAACTTTCTTTATAATATTAATTAATTAGAGATGCTGTGGCTATTCTCTAATTAAATATCATATAGATCACTAGACATTATTGTTGTTCACTGTAACAAAACAAACTTCAAAATGAACAGATCTGAATGAGGGCAAACTAAGAAATTCTGGAATATAAAATCCATTATTTTCATATAAAATAGATATTCAAAAATACCATATTATTTCTATCTAAAGCATCTTCCTTCAGCTAAACCATAACATAAATATAGCCATTCGAACTCCAAAATTTATAAAAGATTATAACCACCAAGTATAATTCTTTTTCTAAATAATATACATATCATCACTAACAACATAAGGCAAGTTTCTTGTGAATAAGATGAGTTACAAAGTAGTGCATAGATGGATAGCACAATATTCAGACAAAAAAAAAAGTGTAATAAGACAACAGCTTGTGCCCTAAGCCTTCATCCACAAACAACATTTTATAGGTCACTAAAATTGAAATAATAACAGTGCCAAAAAACTACAGATGAACAGAAACGCAGCAGCAGTTTGATAGTTGGCATCAGTGGACATTGAGAATCTATGCACTACAAAAAATCAAAGAAAAGGTAACAAGCCAAGCTCCCCTGGTAGATTGAGACCACATTTCCCCTCCATTAAGGCACTGTCCACCTATAACCTTGGCATCTATATTGTCGGTGGAAAAAAAAACTCTCCAATGACTGAATTTCAGCCCACTGTTTGCCACTACCACTCACTAACCATTGGACGAGTCCACAATAGCTGCAAACCTTTGAAAATAGCAAAACAAAAAAATAGAAAACCCCAAATACAAGCTTCACTCATTGTTTGACTAAGAATCAAGCAGAACAATGTATCCAATCCTCATACTGTCTGTATTTCCTTTACAATCTTAATGATCAATAGCAACTTATAGATTCCAGATATTCATGAAATGTGAATAGAAAATGGCAAACCAGATCAAAAGTTTTTGAAATCAAACAGAAAAAACCCTTGCATCTTAAAACAGCCACAGAGGAAAGGCACGCATCAAATCAAAATAAATTATCATGGCAGAGGATAAAAAACAAAAAATGGATGCACAGAGTCTAAACCCTAGAGGACGCACTCTGGTCATCCCAAGTACACATCCAATGCAGACACACAGAGAAAACCCTACAGTGGTGACTACATACAGAACACCAAGGCAGAGATAACTACGCTCTGATACCAACTGTTAGCAAATTTCTGATTCTGAAAAATGCGGAATAAAACTCTGAAACAGAATCGAAATAGGAATACCGAATAGATCATACCTCCATCCATTGATTCTACTTGACTTGCTGTAGAATATTTCCCTATTCCACACAATTTTAGCTTCCTGTACGGTACTTCCAAGCTCTGCTTTCTCTTTCTTGATGGTGTAAAACTGAAGGGGATTGAGTTAGTGAGCTTGGGGACCAAACAGGGGTTTAATAGCCAAGCTTCCATCAAGCTTCTGTTGGCTATGTGTCAACTATTCCACAAATCTAGGTAGAGAACCCTAGATGGAGTAATGGACCACTCCAAAAGCTCCCAGCAAGAAAACAGTCTCCAAACTAGAAATCAGTTCGAGTTAGTGGTTGATAACCGAATGAACCGGCGGTAGTTTTGAGGATCCGTGGAATGGGGGATGCGGCTATGGGAGCTTACATGTTCTTATAATATTTATCTCATATTCTCGCATCGAAATTATATGTTCCTCGCCTTCTTTCCTTCATGCCTTCAAGCATCTTCTTCCTCATCATTACTACCTGTTGTGCTTCTCTCCTCCCCTTCTCAGTATGCTTCGATGAGAAATACAAATATTTCCAACATACAGGTAGAACATGTGGGAGTATGAATTTCATGTATCCTTTTACTTTAGGAAACCGTGGATGTGGTCTCTCGGGTAGCTTTTAGATCAACTACGTGCAGAACGCAAGTCCACTGATTGTGATTCATGGTAGGAAATGCACTATACTAAATATTGACCATGATACCAACAACGTGTTTATTTTCAGGAACGAGAGCTGCAAGTTTTTAGATGATCCCATCAGCATAGGTTTGGGAATTGCAGAAACTGACTTCAGTATTGCAAGTACAACCAATTGGACTGTAAACATATTTAAGTGTACTAAATCTGTACAGAATACATACGAGGGGCAGATCAGGCAATGTAATGGGAGTGTCTATTACACTTTATCTTTTTATAAACCATGGATTATAAATGGAGAATGAAGAATGTATCTATGAGCACATGTGGACCAAAAGTTGTCAATGGAGGCTATGAAAATTCCATCATCACTTATACTATACTAATGGAGTAGGTATTACATCTCAAGTCTAACAACTAAAGACGTCCAAGTCTTCACCCTAAGACAAAACATAAAACTGGAAAATACTAATGGAGTGACCAATTGCTACATGCTACATAGACGTAGATTACATTTTGATGATTGATTAAGATTAGTATCTGTAGCTGCTGCTATCTTGATGGTCTGTCTAACTCCAATAATCAATTTACTTATTTATGCCCTCCTCGACATTTAAGTGAAGTTATGGGAATTCATCTCATTTTTATTGCATTTTTTAATGATTTACTTATCTTTGGCCTTATACATAACCATGTAAAGTAACACTATTTTTGTTGAATATTGATTGCTTCAGGCCAACCCATAGGTAAATGAGGAGGCAGTTTCAGCTACAAGTCCTATGAATTCGACCTCCAAACATGCTGGGAAAGTACTTGGACAAAGCCTGGATCCAAAGGAAATTCTAGATAACTTAGAGTCAGTATCTTATGTTGATACAAAAACTGATGGTGAGACATTCATGGAAATGGATGTTCCATTCATAGACCATGTCATGTACAGCTGAAGTCTTGGGAGCATTGTTATCAGCATTATGGATTGACTATTTTGCATTCCTAAAGTCTCTATATTGCAATTTACATATCAAAAGGTTATCCTCCATTTGCAAAATTGATGCTTATTGAGAAGACATTCCTCAATGCAATTCATAAATTAATGAGTTGGTTTAGATTGTAGTGATCATCATCTATGACACCTGTTTTATGACCTGGAGGCTTATAATATACCTCCTGATCTCATCATGATCAATCATATACAATGTTGAGCCTCATTTTGTTACCATTTTTGGCAATTAAACAACACATTTAAACACATATTTTATTCCCTTTAATATGTTTTATGTCATACAGATCATTATTTCGGCACAAGGTAAGAACAAATTTGATGTTATTATAGTTGTGGTTATTAATATCATTTTTATGATTTTATTAACTCAAAACTATGTTATTTAAATCATTTTTAATGTATTTCTTGATATGTATATTTGTTTGCAAATTTTATAGTTCGTTTGGGAAAATTAACAAAAAAATGTATTCAGCCTTCCTTTCGCACCATATGCCCAGCTCATGATCCAGCTTGGTGTTTAGCTTGCCATCCAACCACTGCACAAGATTCATTGATCAGTTGCCATGTCTGCCCTAGATTGATGCACTATACATCCAACTCATAGTTCAGTGTTCCGTTTAGCTCGTCGTTCAACTTGCTCATCAACCTAGGCGTTGTCCATAATCAGTTTTGGGAATTTAAACATGAAACAGCTTGTAAATCTCCTTATCTTTCCACCATGCCAACCATCTCTGTGCAGGACCGATGCATTTAACTTATCCTCTGGAAGGATCGCCACCTAGCTGCTCATTATCCACACGTTTAAAGGGATGGACATTTGTTGTTAACTCACGGCCTCCACTGTTTTAATACTCAACTATCATAAGCCTGTGCGTTTAAGGGATAGAACAGCCTGCGTTCCAAAAGACTGACTGTGTCACTGCCCCTGCTCTCCACAACACCACTAGTCTACACGCTCACACTGATAAGGGACCTGCGTTCCAGAAACTTATTGTTGTGTACAAACCCACGCTCAACACCAATCCATCCTCCATGCCGAGGAAGGGATTCATGCCAGGATGAAGAGGATCTTCCCACACGAAGGAAGAATATCACACCACATCAAGCACACTGTAGAAGCCTGTCCACGCTAAAGAAGGACCAGACTCGTCACGTTATGCCACGATCACGCTGAATGAAGAGCCATACCATGCGTTGGTTGCAAATCAATTATGTGCTTTAAATATTTCCTAAAATTAGAGAGCAATCGATCTTTAGGGTCGACTTTCTCATCTCTCATGTAAAACTATATATATCAGTCTCTAAATGAAGAGAAATTTAGTTAGTTAGCCAGAGTCAAAAGTCAGTTAGTCATAGTTTTTATAAACATTGTATTTTTTCTGAAGTTGAATAAAGAGTTGTATGCATTGTTGTTGAAGGTTGCGTTTGAGTAGGAGTTAGTAGACTTCACCCCTGATTGTTGAGAGGGCCCCTCATCAACCAAAGGTTCATTAGCTTACTTTTAATTCATTTCTTTTTTTCTTGTTTTAGTTAATCTAGTTTAATTTCCAGTTTGTTTTCATTAGATGCTATTTTATTTCCTGTAATGTATTAACTTAGTTTTCTTTCAGTAGTTAAACAAGTATTTTATTTCTTGTATTGCATTAGTTTAGTTCTATTTTAGTAATTAAATAAGTAGATGCGCGCATAGCTTTACTTTCAATCTTTTGTTCTTAGTTAGTTGCTTTTAGTTAGTCATTTCATTCCAGTATTTCTTTTAGTTTTTAGTTTCAGACAAGTAGAGTAGTTTATTTCCATTTGAATTTAGTTTTGGTTAGTTATGAATTGGTTTAAGTAGAATAGTTTGTTTTCATTTCAATGTAGTCTTGTTTATTTTTTTCCTATTATTAATTTATTTATATAGAATAGTTTGCTTTCATATAAATTCAGTTTTGTTTTTTTTTTTTTGTCATGAATTTGTTTAAGGTAATTTCTAGTGTGTTTAAATTAATTTTCAGTTTGATAATTAGTTTACAATGCAATGTTTTCTTTTTGTTTAAGAATTAGTTTGAAGTTAATTTGTTGATTAAATAGGTTTGTTTATTAATTCCATGCATTAGGTTTAGAACTGCATAACTTCAGCTAAAGAATTAGTTCATTTAGGTTAGTTTTTACCATTTTTTACTGTATAGACCACCATTCGGACTGTCTGTCTGTTTAGTCCGCCATTCAATCACCCTTTACAGAACTATTGTTCAGTCTGTCATTTAACCCTTGGTTGTTTAGTCCGCCATTCAATCACCCTTTACAGAACTATTGTTCAGTCTGTCATTTAACCCTTGGTTTTGTTTTTACTGTTTTTATGCATTTTTCAGATTGTTTCTAGTTTTGTTTTGTCAATCTTTGGATTATGTTTGTAGTGGGTAATTTTATTTAAGCATTTCAATTAAAGTATGATTGTTTTAAGTTATTGATTAAGGTTTTATCATTTTCCTTTTACATATGAATTAATTTATTTTTATTTCTTGAATATTAAAATACTGATTTTCTTTTACTGTTGTTTTACGTCTTTGTTTGCATATAGAGGAAGTTAAGTTATTTGTAATCATAGGAATCATTCTTGTTTTTATGTGTTTATTGAAAAATAGAGTTCAAATATCTTTATTAAGTTTTCTAGTTGCTTCTGTTTATTATCTTTATTAATATTTCTGCTTGTTTTTTCAGTTTTATATTCTTTATAAGATAAGTTGTTTTTTTACCCCAACCTTCAGCTTAAGGAGTAGTTAGTTGGTTATTTGTCAGTTCAGTTGTTATAATTTCTTTTTATGTATGAGTTAGTGTTTGAAGTTATAAGTATTATTGCTTATGGCTTTCTTTTCAGTAGATGTTTAGAATTTGATATTCCAGTCCAATCCAATTATTGAGATAGTCTTAGGAGTTTGACTAGGTTTTTCATTTTGAAAGATCTTTCAATCTTTTGTTTATTAGAATATCTCCACTACACCCTAGGATCCTTTTTACCTTTGCATATATTTTGTATCAAATCTAAGCTTACCAACACCGGTTGATCATTAAATCTTCGGTGTATTTAAGATAGTAGAACACATCGCAAACATACAATGATAAATATAGAAGCTAGATATCAATTACATCTTCCCATTTTAAAGGAACATGTAAGGGATCATATGCCACTAGATAACACTACATCAATTTGATGTCCAATGGTAGGTTCCCGAGTAGGAATATATGTATAGGTCAATGATGAGGATTCCTTATAAGCCTCTTTAGTCCCAATTTCCTCCTCCAAGACAAACTCACCCCCTTAATAGAGGTGGTTCATGCAAATCTTCCCTTGCCCCATGGGAATGCTCAACTTGATCCTCCTCTACCTCTATCCACAAAGGTTCCTACTTAGTCCTCCATAATAGACCTCTAAAACTTCACCCTCCACTCAATCAAGGTGTCAATGTTTTCTAAGGAAATGGTAGCCATGTCAAGGGGGTGACCAAAGCCTCAATCTACTTCACCCATAATCAGAGATTGTACTGGACATAAACCAAAACAACCAATCGCTGATACTCTAGCCTATATGGGGATCATAGGGTCATAGACTCATAACAAAAATTGTAGGGTTGTAAATTATAAAAATCGTAATTGTTAACCTGATGTGCCTATTTCTGTGTGGTTTTTTCAAACACTTCAATTGCATTCCCACCCTAAGGCACTATAGGTTTGGTTATGCATCTAAATTGAAAATTTCTATGCCTACAATGTTACACTCAATTCCTACGATGTGATACAGAATGTCATGGGATGACAAAAGATATGGAAAAGGGAACTCTAGTTTATAAAATTTAGGTGTTTTTCAAATTGAGTTTTATTCAAAGATGGAAATACTTTATTATTGTATTACAGGTTGCCAAATCATTCTTACCTTGGTCAGAAGACCTCAATGCAGTAGGAAGGTGTATTGACCCAATTGCTTCCAAGATTTTGGTTGATTGGTGACCTGAATATATTTGTGAACTAGATATTGAGTGAGTAGCAGTTTCTATTAATTACAAGGAAAGAATGTCACATGAGTTAATAGGTGTGGCCCTGAATATTTACACATTTTGTTGGTTACATGGAACTTCAAAGGATTATGGCCGTAGAAGTGCTTTAAAAAATGAAAATGGGTTAACTTCAAATGATATGGAGACAATAGAAAAACATAGATAGCTTAGAATTGAAAATGATGCAATCCTGGTGTTAATGTTGCCCCTTTCCCCAATTCTTAAAGGGTTCTAGCTCAATGGTAGAGAACCTTCTTTACAAGCAAGAGATTGAAGGTTCGATTCCTTCGTGCCCTAATGATATTGCAATATTGATGTTTTAAATAAAATATATTTTATTATGATTTATTATGGCT